>AFIV01000028.1:0-107559 GCA_000223765.2 Zymoseptoria ardabiliae STIR04_1.1.2 | reverse complement strand
ATCCCACGTCCGGTCTGCAAATGGGTGGCGGATATAGTCAAGCAGCACACGAAGGCACTGACGGAAACAACGTTCGCGTCGGAGGCATGCCCGCCTACAACTTCTTCGCCGGTCGTGGCGGTGGAGAGCTCGATCAAGCATACCCGCCCGAGCGCAGCATCGGCCAGCCATTCATGACTCCACAACATGCCGATCGCCCGTCTCCCATGGCAGGCTTCGACTACGGCAGATTGAATCAGACTCCGACCTCGCATGGCTCGTGGAACTCTGCCGCTCACAACACTCAGAGCCCTCTCGACAGTCAGCGCGCCGCGCAACTCCCTGCGCCAATCGGAACACGTCGCCCATCCCACGGCGATGATCTGACCTTTGGCAGCCAGCGCCCACTGGGTGGTCTCCCACAGACTCAGCCGTCGCATCTGTCGGACCGCTTCGGCCTCGGTCGTCAAGGTAGCATCAGCGGCCTGGGCAAGAACGCCAACAACCCAGAGGACACTCCACGCCAGCGCGAGTCCGTCTCCGAAGAGTCCGGCCCGCGTGCCAGACCCGTGGATCGTTTCTTCGGAAGTCTGCCGCAGGGTGATGGGTTGATGAAGGAGCGCTAGTGATGCCTTTCATCCACTCTTCACTCTTCACATCGCGTGGAAGACGGACGGATTGAAGATCAGAAAAACATACACACACACGGGATGGAAAGGATTGAGATTGGAAATGAGACGAGCGTGATGGATACCCGCGTCCATGAGATTGCGGGCGAGGAGGATACAAAAGCTGTTGATGTTTGTTCTTGTTGGAGTCGCGACTTTCGGTCAAACACTTTTGCTTTGAGCGCTGGAGGTGGCTCTTGAGATAACTATGGATGGAGTTCGCGACCGCATTGATGGTCGTGCGATGGCGTTCTTGACGACTTTGCACTCACGATACGAAAACGCGGGATGGACTTTGCTTTGAGACCGAGGGGGACGGCATTGAGACCATCAACTCGGCCTCCTAATGGTGGACTTTGCTCTTCTGCTCTTGAGACAGTGGGCGCCATGGGACCCACAATAACGGACAGGTCTGAAATTCAGACCAATATTGCGATGATGACTGAGGTGCAAAGGGAATTAGCAGCAGAGAATGAATCGAATGAAAGCGCTGTTCCTCGGAAATGTCAAGTGTTCATCGTCATCTGGTCCTGTGTAAAGTTGCCCGCTCCTGACTCGTATGATTCATCACTCTGATTGCGTGGAAGACGTGCCTCCTGACTAGATGCTTCCAGGTCAAATGTGCATGAATGGTCTTCTTGTTATTAGCGGTGACCATCATGCAGTCCGGAAGACCTGAAGACGTGAAGCATGCAAAGCCAACATTTTAATTCCGAACAAGACGGACGAGGTCTGCGGTCAGGACCGGGAATTCGTGCCGCTCTACACAGAGACTGTCAGAGAGAGATGTGTGTCACGGGGCACAGGTTCGAGCAGGCAAAAGTCACGTTGCACGCCGGGGACATAGAAGTCGGATTCGAAGTGGAATATGATCTCTCGTGTGCAGTGCAATCAAGCTTGTGATGTGTCTCTCGCGGGCCTTGATGCATCACTTCAAAAGGCATTGCTTGAGCAATGCTGCCGAACACGCCATGACCATGAACCTCCATCGATGCCTCTCCTCCGCTCGTCTCATGCCTCCACTTCGCCTCCGTAACCATTACAAACAACTATCCCTTCCATGGTTCGAAAACAACTCCATATATGCGCCCGCCAAGTAACGTATCAATCGTCGCGATGAACGACGACTTTATGCACAGTGATGCATTCCCGCCTTGTCCGGACAAAGTGTGTCCAGATCACCATCTCAGAACTCCAGGGCCTAAAAGCAAAGGTAGCGCGAACGCCAACGCTCAAGAGTTACTCCAGTATGCAATTCCCGCTGAAAGCTGATGTGTTGGACCAGCTGTGGTGTATGACGATGTAGGTCGAGCAGACTATTTGCCGCTGCGACCTTTTCCTTTGGATTTCGGAGGTGCACTCGATGTGATTTTCGAGGTTTGCATCAGCTCGCCAATATATCTGCAGGGTCGGTGTCAGCAAGATTCAAGACAAAAGACATGGCGCTGCTAGCTGACAGGAAAAGGGGTACACGGAGTATGCAGGTCGACTTACGATTGCAAGAACTTGTTTCCACCTTCGAGCTTCTCGTGCTCACTCTTGACCGTCTCCACCCGGTCGACGATAGCCTGCAGACTCATCTGTAGCACCTTGGCCTGCTCGATGAGATCTTTCCTCGCTTCCTCTCCCAATTTATCCACTTCTTCGCTATTTCGCCGCGGTGACATGGTGCGTACGTCGTTCTCGTCCAGATCCGTGTCGACGACCGTGGTGGCCGAGTCTCGTGAGACAATCATGGTGCCGCTGCTCTTTCGACTTCCTATCTTCGGTCGGGATATTCTCACACTGTCCATGCCATCGTCTTCGCTGGCGAGGGCACTCGAGTCGGGAGAGTGGATGGGAGAGATGGCGTTTCGTGATGTGTGCATCGTCGGCCCCACAATGGAAGGGAGAGCGGCCCCGTCTGATGTCATGGTAGGGGTGTCGGGCTTGTCCTTGCAGCTTTGGGCCGCCTGCACAAAGAAGTAGAGGACAGATGCGCGAAGAGACGGACGCAGCTGGCAGAGGAGTGAGGTCGCGTGTCCAGGGAGAAGTGAATGGTAAATGGTTGGAGTACTGTACTTCCTAGAGTAGCGCCGTTTATGAGAGGTGGGTAGCTCGGGATTGTGTGAGCGGGCGAAGGGCAGGGCAGGCGAGTGGGCGGACGGGAAGATCGTCAACGGCAATAATGCAACGGCAGAGTTTGTTTGGAGCACACGAGTCGGGAGTACAGATGTGAAATGTCGACGCAGATATTCTCTCGGTCCTCTTCCCGCCCGTCTGTTTTAGTCCGCATATGTCATGATTCTTCCAAACGCTCACACAGCTCGATGATGATGAACGACTATCTTATTAGTCCTTGCCGCACGACTCTGATTATGCCGCAGGGATGGGCTGGACAGAGCCAGTTGCAACCAATGTCTCTGCCGGGTGAAATCGCATCAAGTGGAGAGGGACACGGGCGCGGTGTGGTCCACCATGATTCAAATGACGAAGGGAGCGCCGGGTGGGTGAAGGTCTGCCGGTACGCGGACGCCAACGTCGCCAACAGTCCCCTGCCGTCGACGTCAAATGCACCAGGATTGCCGAAGTCCCTGCGCCTGCGCCATGCAGGGAGTCGATCTTTTGGAATCCTTCCGAACTTCCTGCGTTTGCCGACGATACACCACTTGGACGATGATGACAGGCGACATCGCGAGATGTACCCACGAGATTTGTGCCGTGTCAAAGTCGATGAGGTAGTGGTGCAAGCATTCGAGCAGCAACCGATCACGCGTTTCTGGTCCTAATCGCGTTACTATTACTGCAAGGATGTTTCTCACTCTCGCTGCAATCGGCTACATGGACTGCGAACCAATAGTCTTCAGCAACGACTTACGACAAGCGAGGACGGCCAGCGTGGATATTGATGCGGGCCATCGTTGTCAAGATCGTCATATTGACTCCGTCGGTTCGCAGATGCAACAGTAGCCTCACTTGTAGCTGGATCTGTGAAGACCAGGCCTCTCTATATGAGAATGCGGCCTGTGGACGTTTCCATTCTTCGCAGCCGCAACAAACGGTCGACGTGTCAATTCATACCTGAACATTCTTATCAGCATAAATCACCCTCGAAGCTCCTTTCAGCATACTTTCGACCTTGCAAATCATCAAGCCATCTTAGTATGACGCTACTCTGTGAGGCGAAGCAGCATGAAACACCGCAAGTCTGGGTCGTCAAACAGGCAGGCAGATCCCGACCCTAGGTGCTTATTCTGAAGATGTTTCTCCGAATGAAATTGGCAACTCTTCGGGACGGAAAGCAAAGATGATGCTTCGACTTCTTGGCCTCAAGGTGTCACGTTGCTAACCACTTGGCGCTGCTGCGCAGCATCCGCGCTTCGGAGGTCGTTCGGTCACTGAGCATGACGGTGGATACGGTCGAATGTTGCTATATTCTAGCCTACAGGCGACATTGTTCCTCGCGGTCAGATGAGAGTTCGCAGATACTGTAGCTTGAAAGGTCCAAATCATGATGCTCTCGTCTGGTCGACTGTCGCACAACGATCTGACCATGGAGAGCAGAATCGGTTACTGCAGGCACACCACGGCGAACGAAGCTTCCTGCCACGCAAGCTATCCTGTGAACTGTCTCGAGTGCCGAGTCTCCTCTGCCGGTCGCAGAACCACGCTTCGACGTCACGCTCCATGCCCGAAGTTCTGCCTCTGAGAGCTTAACAATTGGGCGCGGTGAGCGGAATGAGCCTGACACCCTGTTTGACCTTCGTCATGCCACATGGAGACAGACCCAAGCGGTTAAAGCGGCAGGGTCCCGATTCGAGTCGTTTGTGATGGATCCCAGCTGCCAGACAAGGGGCGGACATGGCATGTCTTCTGCTCAGTGCTCGCGACTTGCGGTAAGATTCGATCGTCCCAACTTGTGGAGTCGACGAAAATATCCATGAACTCACGTCGTTGGAGTATGGGGCTGTCTTGATGCATATGGACTACGAGAGACGGGCACGATTCTTGTGCTGGGAGTTCGTGGATGTCGAGATCGCACGGGTCCCTACCGTATAAGTGCAACTGATCAGGGCGAGCACGTCCTCACTTTAGCTTCGATCATGAACTCCAACCCATTTCACCATGATCAAAACTCGAGAAACATCGTCTTGCGGTCGGATGACCCTGAGGATCGTTGTCCTGGCAAGGCGTGTGGTATCGGAGTCTGCGCCGTCAGAATTCTTTGCGCCGTTGTTCTGACCTGACTGACACGGCTTCAGCAAGATGTCGCAAAGCCTGGTCGAACTGCAGAAGCGAAGTCCAAGGTTAGTGGAAGTGGAAGTGGAAGTGGAAGTGAGGATTGCAATGTTTATATCCCGTGCGAGACAAGTCGTCATCAGGAAAGAATGGCAGATGACTCAGCAGTCGACGACTGTCGGGGCATTCACGTCTGTCTCAACGAGATCAAGATCGCTAACACCAAGAATGCGAATCATCGACAAGCTGATACGGACGAGCTGACATGCTCTGTACATATCGGATAGTATCACGGAGGGCGCTCGGTACATTCAGCATCGGCAAAAGGCAAATTCTCACGCGTCGTTGCCTGCACGCGACTACTTTTCAACGAAGCAAAGAACCGTCAGCCCAGGACCCGCGATTGCCGAATGATGTGGACGATCTCATCGAAGACAAGTTTGCGGTACTGAAGTCGACGTACGACGTTCCGAAACATCCGATCATCTTGGCCCATGGTCTTCTAGGATTCGATGAACTGCATCTGGCCGGGAATCTCTTGCCAGGAGTGGAATATTGGTATGGCCCATGTGATTTGAGGGCATTCGGAGAGAAAGTTGAGACAAGAGCTGATTGATGCAAGGTATGGGATCACTCAAGCTCTAGCAGCGAAAAATGTCGAGGTTATCACAGCTTCCGTTCCACCATCTGGGAGCATCGAAGTGCGAGCGGCTAGACTCGCCGAAGTCATCGAGAGGAAAGCGAACGGAAAGGCCGTCAACATCATAGCGTAAGTTTGTTCGATCGTTGCTATGAGCCTGAGCGGTATCTGACATATTCCACAGACACAGCATGGTTCGTCGTTGGAAAAGAATAATACGATATTCTCGATGGCTAACTCCGTTCAGGGGTACGATTGAAACATTGACCGCAGAATGATACGACCGAGCTGACGTCGAGGCAGAGGTCTTGACAGCAGATACATGATCAGCCGTCTGCAGCCTCCTAACGTGAAGGTGTTGTCACTAACCACTGTTGCCACTCCACATCGCGGATCCTCCTTTGCGGATTTCGTCTTCAAAGGCATCGGAGTGACCAGACTCCCCAAACTTTACAAAGCCCTCGAATTCGTCGGCGTAGAAACCGGCGCTTTCAAGCAGTTGACGTGCGAGTACATGGCAGAGTCGTTCAATCCACGCACGCCCGACGATGAAAGTGTGCGGTACTACAGCTACGGAGCCGACTTCCAGCCGCACCTGATGTCCGTGTTTCGCAAAAGTCACAACGTGATTCAGGGCATAGAGGGACCAAACGATGGACTTGTGAGCGTTCAGAGCAGTCGATGGGGCACGTACAAAGGGACACTGAATCATGTCAACCATCTGGACCTGATCAATTGGACAAATCGATTGAGATGGTACATCTGGGAGTTGACTGGGAAGAAGAAGCGGACATTCAACGCAATCGCATTCTACTTGAGTATCGCTGGTGCGCTATGGGTCCTGGGTCTTCTGCCGTCGAGTTTGCTAACGTCTGGATAGATATGCTTGCCAAAGAAGGCCTCTGAACACAAGATCATTCAAGCGGGCCAGATCAGCGCGATGAGATTGTGTAATCAGCGATGACTATAACAGTGATGTTGCCATCCGAAGCAGGTCTACCATCTACAGACATACTCGCCATGACAGGCTCACGCAAGAACAATAAAACGAGGCATCCCAGCCAAAGGCTTCCGGTCCATCTTCGCGCTTCAAGAGCGCTTCAAGCTCGCGACGAAGCCCGACGAATCCGCAATGCCAACAGTGCGAGACAAGCTGAACAGGACAACTTCTTCGAGCAGCTGAGCGACTGGTCGCGACATCTCGAGGCAAAAGAGGCTCTTCTCTGCCAACGTTGCTCGGCCGGCACCCATCAGAGATGTCGGTGTCATCCGCCATCAGAGACCTCGCAATCACACTCATCGGAAGAGTCGCCTTTGATTACGACATGGAGAGACGCGAACGGTATCCCAGCAGAGGCGACTGGCTGGAACTCGAACGATGACTACACGGAATCTGTGGGTGGTGACATTGAGTCTGCTTCGGAGGGCTCGAATGATTCTACTGAGGGATGTGGTTGGTCCCTGCTGGGATTGAGGAGGGACGGGAGGACATAGCGTTGTGCGTGCATCGGAAATACGGAGCCAAGCTCAAATCGTATCGAACACTCAACTCATGCGTGGATCAAACTCGTGTAATTTCATCTCTCTGTCCACGTAGACCTCCCTCCCTATGCCACCGGTTGCTCCGCTCTGTCCGGCACCTCTGGATGTGGCTCCATGACCGCCTTGAGGAGGTCGTCCACCACTTTCGGTCCAGTCTTGCTTCCAACCTGCTTGATCTCATTTAACTGCTTCTCTGTGTCCTTGTTGGCGTCCTGCTCAGCCTTCTCGTTGCCAGATGTGTGCTGAGCCGAATGTCAGCATGCGCTCGACGGACTGACAGCGTTCTGTCCTCGGATCCAGCCAAGTTGCCGTACCTGCTTCTCAAACGTCTTGAACTCCTCTTCCTTCTGGGTTCGGTACTCCTCGATCTCCTTCTGCGCCTCTGAGCGGGCATCCTTCACTCTCTTCGTTCGGTCTAGCGTGGGCGGTCAGTACGAGGTGGGACGGGTCAATCGATTCGTGGAGCTCCAGAGCGGTCATGGCGTACATTCTCGGGCTACATTCATGTTAGCTTTCTGCTTGTGCCTCATGAAGAGCGCATGCAAATCTGACCTTTCTGTACAATCTTCTGCGCCTCTCGCTCTGCCTACGTAGGCGTCAGTCATGCGTTGTGGCTTGGACATCGTCGTGTATGGCTTACGTCGAGCAGCGTCTGGATACCGGCTGAGTTTTGAGCGGCCTTGGACTGGTGTCAGTGAAGATCTGCGAGCGACAGAGTCTGCAGGCATACCATCTTGATCTGGATAGAATTGCAGTGGGCAGGGCGAGAGGTTGAAGAGTTGTCCCGTTGCTCTGATGTTGTCTGTAGCTGCGACAAGCTTGAGGTGCTGGGCGAAGTTGGACGTCGGAACCCCGAAGAAAGCCCGACTTTAAGAATGTCGACGACATTTATTGTCTTCCTGCACATCCTCGTTCGCGACATTCTCCCAGGTCTACACACCATGTCTACCGCAGCCAAAGCGACACTCGCTTGCACGACACTAGGTGCCATTGGAATCGTTCTGTTTGTGCACCGACAACAGGATCTTGACAAAGCTGTGAGTGCGGCCAATACTCTGGAACATCTATGACAGCCATTGACTCTCTCACAGGCAATGCATCAGGGAGTCATTCGCGACATGGAGCAACAACGCATCAAGCGAGAACGACAGGCCGACTTCGAAATGCAACGACAGCTCGAGGAAGAGTACCGAAAGGTGCAAAATGTTAGCAATAGCACAGATGGCGGAGTGAAGGCCAAATGAAAGATGTGGAAATTGGACAGAACCTGAGGACGAAGGCACAACCAGAGAGGGGACTCATCCAAAGGCGCCCGCAGTCAAGCTGTTGAAGATCCTTGAGCCTTGATTAATTCGGAAGTGAGCTGAAAAGTGTCCTCCGGCATCAGTGAAGGAGAACCACCGGAGCCGCCAGAGGTACTGGACTATCTTCGTGAGAGTCGCTCTTAGGCGTTGAGCCAGGGAATCCAATAGAGCGAGCCCTGCGAGCAGCAAGTCATCCGCCGGATTGAGCCTGATCAGGCCGAGCTGCTACCCACGACGACTACCCTCCGCTGAAGCACTATGTACGTTCGTTCCGATATAATAGTATCGGATCTGGAGGCTTTAAAAATCCGAAAAGGCTGGACTTCCATGCCATGTTGAGGTACCAATTTGTTCGGAGCTGGAGCGGCACCGCGAGCGCGGTCCGAATTATGTTTTGGGCAGCGAGAGACACTACACACAGCCGTATCGCTTGTAGACATCTCAATTTTCTGCGAGTCGATAGGCTTGCAAAGCAGTATCTCGCCACACCGATTCTCGGTCATGGTCTGAGATGCCTAGCGCGGGATCTTTGAGAATGACATCTACCACTTCTTTCCACGCCACCCACGACGCTCCTTTGCGTGGTCCACTGAGGTTGCATACCGGCCAGTCACTTCCGAACATAATTCTGCGTGGGCCGAAGAGCTTAAATATATGGTTGTACCACGGTTTCATTGTCAAGGCAACATCAGCCACATTCTGCAAGCCAGCAGGCAGCTCGCTGAATGCCCCTGACAACTTCATGTAAGTCTTGGAGGATGTTGACATCGACTCGGTCGCCGCGCGCCATCGATCAAAAGCTTCTCCAGTACTCGCAAAGTCCGGTTTGCAGAAGTGATTCAAGACGAATGCGACCTTCTCATGTTCAGAAACGTCTTCGTGTGCCTGTTTCATGGCCTTTGAGATTGCTTCGAGCTGCCAGACACCTCCCGAGTTCTGATCAACTCCGACATCGAACGAAAATCCTTTCCGACCAAGAATCTTCAAGTTCTCCACAAAATCCGCGCCGAGCACCAGCTTCTCGAATTCGACCTGGTCAGTGATGGCCTGTAGCAGGAACCGGAAGCCTTTGACTCTTGCCCACGTCTGCGGTCCAGCTGTCTGCTTTGCAAGGACTAGCCATCCCTCTAGGACCGCAGGTGGTAGATCCATAGGCGCCCAAACGACGAGACCAAGCAGCATTCTGCTGTCTCGCTCTCCATAGTGACCCTCAACGATCGCTCGGAGAAATCTGATCTCGTCTAGCGGACCTTTCGCCCAGGCGGACAGGTCACCGGAGGGCTTCTCGTACTTGACATCTGTTTCGACGTAGATCATGCCTTCCACATTGACGGTTTTGTCATGGTCATCGCTCTGTTCAGAGGCTTCGTAGTAGTCAGAAAGTATGTGTTGCCTCGCCAGAGGCATGCCGGGTGTCATCCAAGCATGTCCGTCCTCGTTTGACATGCTCTCTGGCCAAAGATGAACATGGCTGTCGATGATCCGGGTCGGTGCCATGTTGCGGACCTTTTGGATTGCTGGTCGATATTCTCGATACTCGTCCCAGCGAGGATGACCAAGCTGCAGTTGTGAGGATCTATCCCATCTGTTGCCGTGGTGTCGCTGAGAGGTATATTTAATGGCGCTCACAAGGTTTAGCTTGCAAAAGAGCTCGCTCCACATTGTGCCGAGCTGTGCTCCACTCACGATGCCCACTTGGTGGCCGAGTAACGAAGAGCTTACACACCGCCTACTTACGATATTGCGGATCGAGATCTAGAAGATCCGTCTCACATCCTTCGGCGATGGCTCTGCTGCAAGGCAAAGTTGCGGCCATCACAGGTGCGGTCACAGGGATTGGAAGAGCCATAGCGATTGACTACCTCAAACATGGCGCGAGCGTAGCTGTCAACTACTTTCCGGACGAGAGATCGGCACAGCAATTTCAAGACTTGCGACAAGAGGTTGGCGAAGACGCAAAGTTGATCGGAGTTCCTGGAGACATCACAAAACCCGAGTCTGGCCAGGAGTTGGTGAGAAGAGCAGTTGAGGAGTTTGGTGGCAGGTTGGATATATTTTGCTCGAACGCTGGTATATGCCAATTCGCAGACTTCTTGAAGTAAGTTGAGCATCTTGCACCGAAAAGTGTTGTGTGACTTGCTGATGTGAAGACAGAACGACGCCCGACCTTGTAAATCAGACAATATCCACCAACCTCAATGGTGCCTTTTTCGCTGTCCAAGCCGCCGCTCAGCAAATGTCTAGACAGACACCACAAGGAGGTAGCATAATCGGCATCTCTTCGATCTCGGCGTTGGTAGGCGGCGCCGCTCAAACTCACTATACTCCCACAAAGGCAGGCGTGCTATCGCTCATGCAGTCAACTGCCTGCGCTTTGGGCCAATACGGCATTCGATGCAATGCCTTATTGCCAGGTACAATTCGCACACAGCTGAACGACGAGGACCTGGCGGGAGAGGAGAAGCGAAAGTACATGGAAGGGCGCATACCTTTAGGCCGGCTGGGTCAACCAAAAGACCTTGCAGGACCAGCAGTATTTCTTGCGAGCGATTTGAGCGAGTATGTTACCGGGGCACAGCTATTGGTTGACGGTGGATTGTTCGTAAATCTGCAATAGCATAACGATCAGTCGAAGCCACCAAAGTCTGTCTCTTCACCTGCGTCAAGCATGGCAGCTTCCTGCCTCTGTCTGCTTCCACGAATGGCGCCCTTTTTCTTGTTCTCCTCGCGACGCTCGAATCCAGATTTGGTGCTGATCCTGCCTCGTCTCGCGGCCTTTGGGTCGTCCTTCATGCCTTTGGCAGTTCTCGAGTGAATACCGTGCTTCCTCAGATCTTTCTTCGCTTGTTTGGTCAGATTTGGAAGAGCATCGAGCAGCCATTGTTGGACGCCCTCCTTGCTAGACCCGGAGTCAGCTTTTTGCTTCTGAGCCATGGCGACAACGTTGGCGACATTCTTGAGGTATGGAATGTCGTCTTTGCTGTACAGCGTCACTGCCACGCCGCCCTCACGGCCAGCTCGTCCCGTTCGACCAACACGATGGACATATGCCGCGCTCGAAGTTGGTATATCGTAGTTGACAACTCCGTTTACGCCGCGGAAATCGACGCCTCGAGACAACAGATCTGTGGTGATAAGGACCCAAATCTCGCCCTTGCGGAACTTTGTCATCACACTATCTCTCGCGGTGTCTGAAAGGTCAGAATGCAGGACCGCGATTCTGCTGATTCCTCCTGCTTCCGGCGGAACGTCGTAGAGCAGCTCGGAGTGCAGCGCGACGGCTCGCTCGATCGTCTGAGTGAAGACCAGAAATGGCGGAAGCAGAGGTGGACCGGACTCTGCTGTAGTCGTCGTCGGATGAAGCAGCTGTCGCAAGCCCATGAGCTTGCCCTGCTCAGATGCGGCATAAAGCAGCCTGTGCTGGATATTCGGTACCGCCGAATCTTTCAAGCCCACCACGAGACGTATTAAGGGAGCCTCCACACACTCGCCGGCAAGTGATGCGGAGATGCGCACTCTTCTTTCATTGATGACTGTCCGCGCGAGCTCCTCGATGTTGCTGCCCATCGTGGCCGACCACAGACTGACCCTGAGATCTGGTCTGCGGAGAGCGTACCATATCGCGAGAGACTGCTCCCTGAATAGTGGATCAAGAAGTACATCAGCCTCGTCCATGATGAGATAGCGAACGTCCGAGAGAACTGTGCCATCGTGCTCGTGAGCCTCTTTGACAATGGTCGCCAATGTGCCAGGGGTCGAAACCAAGATGTCCGATTTGACAACGATCTCATTAGTTCCTGACGAATCCCTAACCTCGGAATCGTCGTCTCCTGGTTCATCGCTTTTTGAAGATTTGGGTAGCTTCATGCCCTTTCTTACTTGGGTCACTCTGATACCTGTATCCTTTGCTAGCTTCCTTCCCTCATTCGCGATCTGCCCAGCAAGCTCTTTTGTGGGTGCAAGTACGATCGCGAATGTGTGCTTCGAGCCTTGTGGTAGCTCCCTTCGTATGGTATTTATATTGTGCAACGCAGGAATCATGAACGCCAAAGTCTTTCCACTCCCTGTGGGCGCCACTGTCAAAAGATCCACCTGAGACGCGGTCGGGCTGGCTGGCAAAGATGATGCTTTCGGTAGGAAGTTCTCGGCTTGTTCCAGCAGGATTGGGAGTGCTCCAAGTTGTACTTCGGTCGGTATTGTGTATCCTTGATCGTCAATGTTCGTTGCCAACCTGCCTGAGAAACCGTACCGCGTACGAAGCTCTGCAAAGGCCTGCAATGGTTGTGGAAATATCGGAAGCTTCTCTGCTTTCTCGACCTTGCTCTTCTTCTTCTCGCCGCTCTTCCGTCGTTGCTTTTTTATTGGCGTCGGCGGATTTATCCAAGTCGCCTTCAGCTTGTGCTTGTGAAGAATATGTTTGCAATCTTCCGTTGACATGCTGCTCACGAGCGGAGCGACTTCAGTTGCCACAATTGCAGTATCCTCTTCATCGATCGATCCGTTGGGCACATTCTTTCGTCCGTTCGAGCTCGAGACCTCAAAGAAGTCCAGTTCCGCACTTTCCTGCGTCTGCTGCGTTCTCTTGCGTTTTCGCGAGATTTGTCCAATTGGCTTGCTGGATTCGCTGTTGAGTGGGAAAAGTTGCGGTTGTGCACTCGGTCCGCTCGACGGTGTGCTTTTGTGTTGATTGGCGCCATGCTTCGACAGCCGTGTCGACCGTGACAAGAGCTTGTACGGATCCATGGCTGTATGACAAGGCAGTTGACTTCTATCATGAAAGTCGCAAGTCGGATGATCATCGAGAGAAAGTTCGAAGTGGATCCTCCTCCACGGCTTCGGGCCGCTCAACGCCAGCAGGCGATCCTCCGTAAGTGCTCCCTCTGCTCTGCTCTTCGCTCTTCGTGATTGAGTGCTTCAGCCGCGAGCAGGCGGGCTGTTCAAAATGGCAGACCCATTGTACGAATTGCTCACGCCATACTTCGACAATGAGACCACCGCGCCCTCACTACGAGATGGACCAACCTCCAGCTACCTCGCCCGCCTGAGCACGCTCTCATACGCCGATCTCACGTCCGTCGAATCGTCCTCGCTCCTCCAAGCCGCACAATCCGCGCACCGAAGTCTTCAGGCTCTCTCGAAGCGATCACACAAAGCGGTCATATCATCCTCGTCACACCTTTCCAGTCTATCAACATTGCTACCGACGTTCACCTCGCAAGCACGAGCATTGAACAATGATATACCAGTACTGGAAAGTGCAGCGACCGAGTTCGCGCAGAAATACGACAGAAGTACGGAGAATGCAGTTCTGGATCGGAGGAAACGAACAGCATTGCTCACGCGTAATGTGGATCGAGTCTCGGATGTGTTGGATCTGCCCTCCTTGCTCTCGTCCGCTGTGACAGCTGCGCAGGCTGGTACTGCGACAGGATCGAGCACGGTAGGGTCTGCAACATCGTATGCGACAGCTCTGGATCTCCACGCGCATATCAGACGATTAAGAGCGTTGTATCCTCAATCGGACTTGGTTGGAACAATCTTGAAGCAATCCGAGGAGGAGATGCAGAATCTAGCTTCAATATTGATTACTTCACTGCAAAACCCGTCCTTGAAGCTCGCGGCTGCTATGAGGACGATAGGTCTGCTGCGGAGAGTGGCGCCTGAGCTCGCTGAGGATGAGTACCAGCTGGCGAACTCAAAGGTTCTCTCGTCGAAATCGATAGGGTTGTCATCTACTTCTGGGTCCGGTGACGGTGCCTTAGGATCCCTATTCCTCGTCTGTCGCTTACACGCCTTAAAGAAGACTCTGGAAGCTCTGGATCCACTGCGAGACCTGGCCGATCAGGAAACAGCGCAGCGAATCAAGCCAACTACCAAGCCGTCTAGTTCGTCTGGAAGCTCGCAAGGCAGCCAGAGTGAGCGTTTCCTGAAGCGATATCTCGAAATCTACCGCGAGCAGAGTTTCAACATCTTGAGCATGTACAAGAACATCTTCCCCTCAAATCTTCCAGATCCGGAACATCGGACTGGGTCTCACGAGACCCACGATCCTCTGCTGCCTTTCCCGTCGCCGATATCCTCGTTCGCCCTTCATCTGGTTGACATGCTCGAAGGCACCCTACGCGAGTACATGCCTAACGTGACCGACACAGCCACGCGTGAGTCATTACTCACGCAAGTTCTATACTGCGCTGGTAGCCTAGGCAGGCTGGGCGCGGAGTTTGGCATGATGATTGCTCTACTGGAAGAGGATCTTGCCGCCGAAGTGAACCCCGAAGAGGCCAAGGAGGACGGGGAACAGGAATGGATAAGGGTCATGAAGAAGCATCGCGTCCAAGCCAGCAGATTGGAAGTGCTGGCGCGAGGTGTAGGCGGTGGACAGCGAAAGTCAAGCATGGATGTGCAGTCCCCACCGTCGGGCACATCGCCGACACCGACACCATTGACAGCGGTCTAGGCGCCGCATTGGCGTCGCAGCAAGACTAGAGTAGAGAGCGGTGCCTGAATTTAGTCGCGTCTCAGCTGACAGGACCATGCAGAGCATGCAGATCGGTCGCTGTACCGACTCCTGCATGTGATCGACGGGTCGTAGCATAGAACGCATAGCGCAGCTCGGTATTGCCGACGGAATGGCAGGCTTCCACAGCGAACGAATGGCATACGACTTCCGCATTGGGAAAGCGCTTTACACAGCCACAACGAAATAGGATCGCCAGGGTTCACCGCGACAGCACCGAGAAAGGTTCTCGAATGCCGGCGCATCACAGCATCTACGTCGTGAGACCACACGAGGTACCGCACAATAATTGCAAGCAACACCCAAGCGATGGCGCTACGTCAGCATACGTCTCGTCCATCGGGAACAGGACACCCCTGCAAGCCATTGCTTTGCTCCGTGTTCGTGATGCAGCCCTGCAGTACGAACGACTTTCGGATCCTTCGGCCGGTCTAGATACGGGCTTTATACGGCGTAGCAGAATCGAGAGTCTGGACTGGATTCTGCGACTTGTGATTGCTATTTGTGGCGCATGGATTCCGAATATTGAAGAGTTGCTGATACAGCTCGAGTCATTCTCGATGGACAGGCAGTGTGACTCGAGGGTGTCTCGTACAGGTACGATGTCCAGTCGCGAGAATGTGGAGAGCGAGGTGGATCATTATTAATGCTTGCAAAATCCTTTCACACATTCAGGCTGAGGTGATCTGAGAGAGTGCCCCCATGTGGAGACAGGATCGCGGATCTCGCGGAAGTTGGAACGTGGTCTTTGCGGACGCGATCGACAGAAGACCCACGAGCTTAATTATTCCTGGCCCAACCCTCGTGGCACTTGCGATACTCGGCTCTACCAGACGTGGCCTGCTCTTGGATTTCCACCTCGAATTCAGGTCGCGGTCGCATCTAGATTCTGGAGCCCGGTATCCAAGGACGAATTTAGCAGCAATGCAGAAGAACTTGCCAGCCGCAGTAGAACGAATCCTCGCAAAAGCATCGCATTCATCCAGAAGCAGGTCGCTGGCAGTATGCTAGTTCGGATCCGAGATGCGATGTGTGGCTGCACAATCCAGACGAAAGGGGCAGCCACAGCCCGTAGCGACGACGCATGACAAAAGCTTCCGCTTCACAACTCGAACATTCTTTCAACGTGTGAGGCGCAGCAGGCCTGACGACGTGGCTGAACCTCGTCATTTGGCGTCTGGATCCCGTCGGACCGAGGGATGAACGAATCATAGCCGATGCCAAGCCTATTTCTTCTACTAGGAGCCGGCCGCGCCGGAGTCCGGGGATGCCGCCTCGATTGCCCTACCCCTACAAGTAGTAGGGCTGCATGGCTAATACTGCTGTACACGGCTCGGCGTGTCCGATGGCCGGTGTTCGACGGTCTTTGAGATGCCTACAGTACTATTCGAAGACAAAGAATCGCTGGCATTGACTTCGATTCGACTGCGGACATGCTCACCGCCATCGATCGAAGCTTCTTTGCTGTCTACACAGCAGTCGAGGCTGAGAGGCATCGAGCAGTATTCATCGCTCCGTCTTGAAACTTGTGATAGAGCGGGATGTATCGTACTCGAGGCTGCAGCCAAGATACGACTACACGAAGCTGCCACGTTGTAGAGTTGCATATATATGAGAGATCCCGCATCAAACTCGGAGTGCCATGAATAACCACACCCGATTGACCGGGTCGGACGGGACATTTACCAGATCGAGGACTTGTCCTGTCGGCTCTGGCATTAAGCATAATATCGACATGGGTGAATCTGGGAGTCGGAGGTGCAGCGAGCCAATTGTCCAAGCAGCACAATGGTTGAGCCTTGATCCTCAGGGCCAAGCATGTATCGTTGCAGTCGGAGCGGAGTTAGGCGAAGGAGCAGTCAAACAGGTTGGATGTGATAGGCTGGAGGACAGGCCGTATAGTCATGCAGGGTGATCGCGAGCCCTGGCTCACAGCGCGTCAGACTCACAGCCACACAACAACCTGGGCCAGACCTTCAAGTAGTATCGCCAGGCCGCATCATCCGACGAAAGATTTTTGCTAAGGTAATTCACTCTTATAGACCAAGTTTCCTGCCAAACGTCGCTCGCTATCTTTACACTGCATCCGCTGTACGACGACCACTCACCACTCGCCACACGCTATTGTTTAGATCCATCCCATTCCACCGTCCTTCGAACATTGCCGGAACTCGGATACTCTTGCCCGCCAAGCTTACAAAACGACCCTTAAAAAAAGAAGGGCCCCCACACCTCCTCCTACGTCACCATATCATGTCCCTCACCCATCAAACTTTCGACACCTCGATGACCACAACATCACTCCATAACGACGCCATCAACGATCAACCATACCAAACGCAGTCGATGAATACCCAATTCAACGACTTCTCCCTCTTCGAATCTGCCATCTATCGCCAGGCATTGGCTCTTCTGCAGCAATCGACCGAGGACTCGTCCAAACAATACTCGGACGCGAACTTCCGCTCCGCCGACACCGACCGCAGCGTGGACTCTCGCGACTGGCAACCGCACATGTACCAGAACGCATACAATAGCATGGGAGGGTCAGTCACGGCACACACTCAGCAGAACAAGGGACTCAAGGGATCGATAAGCCACCGGAGAACACCGTCGACGTCAACAGTCGAGTCGGTCGGACCATCATCACCGTTCATGCAGAACGGATTTTATCCGCAGATCGCCAACACAGACAACGACCCGACCTCGCAGGCAAACTACTACCTCGACTCATCATACGGGAAACACCTTGCGACTTCCTCTGAGACACCTCGAGAGGCGAGCTTTGGCAACGCGGCGTTGATGCCAAGTCAGGCTGCACACATGTCCAATGCTCATTTGGCTATGAAAGGATTTGCCATCGACTACCACAACTCAGACGACTTTGCATCTGACTTTGCGCCTTCGCGGCAATCAATGTCGAGCTACGGCAATGACTCACCGGCAACGCCGCAGTCCGGTGCTGGTGAGAATGACAACTCAAAGAACTACAGCAATGGAAACGGCAATGGAAATGGTAAGGCAGATGTGGACAGCGTCATCTCCTCGAACGAACGCTTACGCGATTATACAGAATACCGAACGCCGAACCCGAATGTGCAGCTCTTCCGCACCGAGTCCGAAGCGTTCCGCGATGAGCTGTACAACCCGAATGTTACATTCACCAACCCGGTGACGGCCAAACAACCGACATCGAACTCGTATCTGTCACCGAACAGCAACCTCATCACCCAGCGCCTACAGACGGCTAATCTGGCCCGATCAACGTCTCCATCAGGACTCGGCAGAGAACGCTCACCTTTCAGAGACAACTCCCCGATGGCATCAGATTGGCGGACCCCAGCTGTGGCTCCGGTCCCAACAGCAGCAAGTATTCGACGGCAACAAAACGATTCAGCAGTCGCGGCAGAGCTTGGAAAACAGCGAGTGCCACTGAGGAGAGAGCCTACGAAGACGATATCTCCCAAAGACGCCCTCCTCGACTACACCCACGATCCAGATCAGACTCCTCTCTTTCAGGACAGCGCACCTGCAGGTTATGAGAAGCACGGTGCCGCCGCGGAACAGTGGCCAGTGACCAACTTCCTGAATCAACAGACGCCGGCCTTCAACGGACAGCAGAACATGAGCTTCAGGACTGCGTCTTCTGCCGAGAATGGATTCTCTAACACGGCTTTCAACTTCCCTTCTCTGCCACAGGCGGACGAGATACAGAACGCTTTCCAGGTCAACTACCCGACGGCGGCATCAGCGACCTTGAAGAACTATTCCGAACCGGCCCCTGCTTTCCCTGCCTCCATTCCCTCCATGGAGACTTCGATAAGCGATGCTGGTCCACCGGTCTCTTCGCAGGAAAGCGTCGATGCGCCGACATCTGCCCCTAAGCGTCCTGACGACACTCGCGCAAACACCGGCACGTACACGTGCACTTACCACGGCTGCACACAGCGCTTCGATTCCCACATGAATCTCCAGAAGCACAAGCGTGATTTTCATCGCTCGCACCAGCCACAACAGGTGCAAGATGAGGGGTCACCGTCATCAGTAGCAGAGTCCGAGTCATCAAGACCCACTGAGTCACCCGAGCCATCCGGCGCTGGAATGACATCCGCGGCAATCCTTGCGAGGAACTCGCAAGCTGGGCCGCACAAGTGCACCCGCATTAACCCATCCACCAACAAGCCCTGCAACACCATCTTCTCTCGGCCGTACGACCTGACCCGTCACGAGGATACCATCCACAACGGCCGAAAGCAAAAGGTGCGATGCCCAATGTGTCGCGAAGAGAAGACCTTCTCCCGCAACGATGCTCTGACGAGACACATGCGGGTGGTTCATCCCGAGGTCGAGGACTTTGGCAAGCGTGGCAAGCGTGGATGAGCATGCGGCTCTTGCATATCTTGACACATACATCTGCCATATTATTACTGGCACCAGTTAATGGACCGATGGATCACTGCTGCAGTCACATGACCATGCGATCGCTTGGGCGAACTGGGCTCGAGCGGACCTTCGGATCCGTGAAACGGTACATCACTCGCCGCCATGAACGCTGAGATGACGGACTAGAGCGACGCAGGACGACAGAACAGAGATTGTTCGACGATCTTATCCACTTTCGTTATGTCTTTGTACAGAACATGCATTGCACGGCGATGGTATTTAGCGTGGAGAAACGGCGTTGAAAAGAGAGGACACTCTGGCACGAGATACGGACGGGCAGACCACCAAGTGGGTGCAGGTCGCTCGCTAGGATTAGTGATGTTTTCTAGCGCATTGCGACATATTGCTAATGAATGAAAGAGTCTGAGGAGTGTTACGATATTTGATAGACGAGAAATGAAGAAGAACCGCGAACTGCTTCGCACATTTTGACATGATACCTCGTCCTGCCTCACTCTGGCTCCTTCCTTTTTCAGTAAAGCCATTTCTTCTCGGGGCCTCTCTGGCTTTCACACAAGACACCACCGTCCTTGATCTCCAATCGCCCATGCAATTTGTTTCGTTCGATGCTTGCTCCCTCGAGGTCTCGAGATGACTGATCCAAGCCAAACGAGACGAAAAAGTGGACTGCAGGATCTCGGGCCCGAGTTGCGCTACTCCATTCGTTCCCACGCCGCGGGCCACGCGAAGTGCACGCTCCCAAAGCATGGCCAGGCCGAAGCATAGAATGGCTGCTTTCGCGAGCAATCAAGACTAGCAAATCATTCCCATCGACCATGGTGGATGACAATCCGAAAGAGATCGTGAGACAAGCCTACGACAACCTCGCCGACTGGTACCTCTCCTGGGTCCTCTCCCAACCCTCGCCTCGAGAAACCTACGCCGAAAAAGTCCTATCGAACAGCTTCTTCACCACCCTGCCGCAAAATGACAGACCGCCACATATCCTCGAACTCGGCTGCGGTCCCGGCGTACCCATCACCCGCCTCCTGCTCGACGCCGGCGCGCACGTCACCGCAAACGACATCTCCCCTCGCCAGATTCAAATGGCCAAAACCCGATGTCCGACCGCGACCTTCCATCTCGGCGACATGACGACCCTCTCCTTCCCGGCGGAACACTTCTCCGGCGTGACGTGCTTCTACACCCTCTTCCACCTCCCGCGCGAGGAGCAAAAAGCCATGCTCGCAAGGATACGGGAATGGTTGAAACCCGGTGGACTGTTCGTGTTTAATCTCGCGGCGGAGATTGATGAGGAGGAGATCTATGGGGAGATGATGGGGCATGGGATGTTTTGGAGTAGTTTTGGGGTGGAGGGGAGTCAGGCGATGGTGAGGGAGGCGGGATTGGAGGTTGTGGATGCGGTTGTGGTGAAGGCGGGTGAGGGTGGAGGCATTGTAGAGGGGGATCCGGATTATGGGGTGGAGTTTTTGTGGGTTACGGCGAGGAAGGGGAGTGGGTGATGGCTGGGTGATGAGTCTGAGGTTTGTAACTTTGAAGACTCGGTGCAGTGCATGTGAACGACGATTGGAACAGTGGTTGTCGGAAGTCACATGTTCAAGCACTGTTCTAAAGCTGGCTGAGCTATATAACACATCGACGCATTATTCGATAGACTTACGTCTTTTTCATTTCGGCAGCGACAGTGGCATGCCTTGATCGAGAGTCCAACCAAGGCGATGCATTCTCAGGACCACGCAATCCATAGTCCTGACGACAGTAGACGTATCGACTTTTAAAAGACCGATGTCAGACCCCATCCACCTCTCATGACTCTGACGGTCACAAACGCCGCGATCGAGAAGGCATAATTCATGCCAGTGAAGATCGCTACTCCCCAAAAAGCTCCATCACAAGCCTGAACGAGAGCGCCGGCAATCGGAATGCCAGTCAAGGTTCCAAGCGCCACGATAGTGTAGCAGGTCGCGTAGTACCGTCCATACTGCTCGGTCTCGCACAGCTGCCCGACACAGACAGGCGTCAGACTGATGTTGGAGCCAGAAGCGAAGCCAAACACCACCGAGAAGGCAACGGTCAGGCCGAAGACAGCTGTCTTGTGGGCATCGCGATCGTCAGAGGCGGACAGCAATGTCGCAGGTAGCCACAGGCCGAAGGAAGCTACCAGGCAGAGGGCGAGGGCAAGGATCATGGTGTTGTATCTTCCGATTCTGTCGGCGAAGTATCCAGGGAGCCAACGACCGAGCGTAGAGCCGGCGTTGAAAATGGCGATGATCTGGTACGCAAAGGTCGTGCTCATCGCGCCGGAGTACAGCGCGTACTGGGTCAGATAAGTGATTGGCGCAAACAGGCCCCATTCCATGAAATAGATGCCAGCTGTTACGAGAGCGAAGTCGACCTGGCGGAAGATTCGAAAGTCAGGCAGAATAGACTGCCCAGGCTTCGGTGGCAGTCGTGAACGGACGAGCAGGTTGGTGGCGACGAGCAAAGCTAGAAAGGCGAAGCCTTGGATTCTGGTCGCCCATCCCCAGCCGACTTTCGGAAAAAGATTCTGTAACATCAATGGGAAGATGACTCCTCCTAGAGATCCTCCCGCGGTAGCCAAGCCGGTAGCATAGCCTCGCTTGACGTAGAAGAAGTGACCAATAGAGGAGATTGCCGGCGTGAAGATCAACGCTGTGCCGACGCCTCCGATGATACCGAAGACAATGAGAAAGTGCCAATAAGCGGTGCAAACACCGAGCAACATCATGCACACCATAATGCAGATGGAGCCGGCGAGCACGAACCAACGTGGACCATACACATCGAAGATGGGACCAATGATCAGTCCGACTCCAAAACTGAGGAATACGTAGATGCTGATGATCCAGCCGATCGCACTCTCGCTATAGCCAGAGAGCTGATTTTCTCCGAGATATGCCTAATAAGTGATTAGAGAAGTTCGTGATCCCGGTTTCCATTCTGACGTACCTGATACAAGCCGACGGTGTTCATGATTCCAAGGGCGGCAAGCAGTCCACAAAAGGAGCCAAACACCACCAGGTAGGCACGCAAGCCACCTTCAGGGTATTCATTGCCATCATGTCCGATTGTGGAGCCAGTTTTCGTGCGAATTATTTCGTTCGCTCCATGGTTGGTGGTCGAAGGTCGCCTCAACGATTCATAGTCCTTTTCGTGCAAAGATGCGGCTTCATCTCTGGACTCCGGATGCGAGACCGGGGACGTAGATACCGGTGAAACGGAACGCTGGCATGGCTCCGTGGCTGAGATGGCGGTAGATGGAGGGGATTTCGTGGTTGCGAGCGAGGCGTTGCTGGCCGCTGATGAGTGTAGTCCTGGCGTGCTGCCTTTGTCGTGTGTGTTCATGCGCTTTCACGTGGGCATCAATGGGAGATGTAGGTCCGCCTTCGCGTAGAATGCTGTATGATTGCGGTGTGATGTGAAGGAAACGGAAAAGGAAACGGAAACCCAAGGTACGGTGAGGAGAAAAGATTTACCACTTTGACCCGAGGCGCCTTTCGTGTCTTTTGCCCATTTGCGGTAGCCGACGTCGACTTGGCATTACTAACTACTTCATGGACGGCACGCCGTGCGGCACGTAAGAAGAGCGTGCATCGGCGCGGATATTGGAGCGCATCTGAATTTGGTAGGAAGATGGGGCCGATGATGAATGAACGAAGGCATTGTGTGTATTCAGCTGGTGTCAGAAATGCTGAAGACACAATGCGTAGCAGTAGAGGACGGCGACGTCCGTTGCTGACTCAATCACCTGTCCTGTTCCGGGTTGTCCGTTCCACGTTCTCAGGACCTCATTCCTCAACCAACGACATCGACCCAGATCACACAACAGGCTTGCATCCCTCATCAGGTGCAAAGTACCGCAGGAGCCTCGTCTCTAGCCACTCACGCTCTCCTTGTCTATACCCATACTCTCCGACACCGCCGACGTGTCCGCGCGGGTAGGAATTGCGTGGTAGAATATCCGCCAGGACATTATACACGAAGTTCTCGACCTTCTCAAAGTGCTCAGCCGAGTCCAGCAAGGCCTGATAGATGTGGCTCTTCGACGTGAATCGCACATCAACTTCATTCGGGCAGACTTCTCGAATATACCTCGAGTAGTCGGCACGATATCTCTCAAAGTCGTCCGGCTTTGCAGTCGCCGCGGTTCCGAGGTCTGGCGGCCACTTCCAGTCAGGATACCAGTCTGCTTCAAGCCAGTGTGGAACCGAGCACCAGCCAATCTGCCGTGGAATACTCTCGAGACAGTCCCAGTCGATAATGCCGGTGACATTGCCCTGCTCGTCCGCGAGAATGTTCTGAGGATTGAAGTCGGACTGCATCAGCACGAATTCTGGACATCCTTCGTCGAGGGTTGCGCTTTGGAGGAACGCATCGATCATCAGTCCCCAAAGTGCCAGCACTCCTCTCTCGACTCTGGTCGCACACTCATCAGGAAACCCATCGGCGGCATAGCGCTCGTCCCTCCCCTGGAGAAGCTGATCGGCAACAGAATTTTGCGATGAGAATTCGAGAAACTTCCGGCGCAGCATGAAGATGTTTCTGGTGTCGAGGCGATAACTGCACCCAACGACGGGGTCACACTCATCATCGCCAGGGAACCAAAGCGTACCAGCCGTGCGGAAAGTGGTCGTTGCCAGGGTGCACATGATTCGAGCCAGACTCTGCAGTATGTTCTGCCGGCGAGCTTCCAGAATGTCAGAACTCTCGTCTTGTTGCTCCCATAGAGTGGACAGGCTTGTGCCCTCGAGGAAGGTCATGACTATATACGGCGCGCCGATTTCGTTGTCCATCGTGGCATCGTACGACAGAATCCGAGGAATTGGCAATTGCGAAGTCTTCTCGATGTACTTCATGCCAAGTGCCGTTGCGCGCAGAAGCTCGGCGTCCGTCTGATTCCAGCGCTCACTCCATCCGCACGCCGGCACTCGGACGCAGAGTTTCTTACCCTGCGAATCCACCATGATGTAGGCCACATTGAAGGCGCCATTCAGTCGGTTGATGCGCTTGAATTGCGACTCAGGCGACGTCACCCGCCGGAGCAAGCCGTTCAGTCTGTCATCGCTCAGGTCTCTCACAGGACCCCAATATTCCTTGGAATCCGGCACTCTTTGGGTGACAGGCGCCAGACTCCCAGCCTTCTCACGTCTGACGGCTTCTTGCTGCTTCATCAGAGCTCTCTCCGCAACGCCATCATGCCGCGCTCGGGGCGCGGCGATGATGTCCGATGCGTCATGTGGCCGATGGACGCCGTCGGTCACCAGACTCCCTGTTGTTGCCGATCGCGTATGCGCTCCACCTGAGTCCGTCTGGAGCGTGCCGCCATGTTCACGACCGTCCTCTCCGAGTGCTCTGGTATTTGCTGCTCGCCTTCCGGATCTGGATCCACGTTGACGGATCTTCTCGATGGATCGCTTCCATAAAACTGACATGTTGAGGTGTATGCCGAGGAACGTCGAGGTATGGTTGATGTTGAATGAGTTGAGCGAAAGGAGGTGCGCGGTGAGGTTGATGAAAGCTGGACTTTCGATGCTCTCCTGTAAGTTGATGCAAACGTTCGTTGATCACGGCGAACACGAAGCGTGATGCACGTGCAGGACTACTGCATCACTCGTAAGTGCCAATCTTCTCATTTGATGATCAGTTGATCATCACTCGATTGCGAGTGATTGTGAGTATACGCCGTTCATATGGCAGCGCGCATCATTCAATATTGCGGTCTGGGGCTTCAGAGACATATAACATGCCAGCGACGGAATCATCACAGCCTGAATGAACAACACAACAATCGATCTCATTTTCAGCTCTCAGATCCACGATCCACGATCAGCACATCACCAGATATCTTGCTCCCCACCTTTCACCAATACCACAAGACTGCCTCATCAAGATGAACGATCAAGCTTCTCCATCGCACTACACGCCCACCGCGGGACCGTTTGGCCTCACAGCTTTTGTCTCAGGCACAAGGCGATCGATCTGGGAGTGGTAAGTTATCCTTCTCATTCAACGCGGCAAACACCACAGTCCTCCATACTAACTCTCATCTCCAGCGCCACCTGTCAAGGACCGATCTCGATCGGCTGCCGGGCTCTAGAGCACGTAGACCGATGTCAAGCACTCCTGGCAAACGACAAGCCTTGCGAGCGGATGTACTCGACCAGATATGGCTGCTCCAAGCATCCCTACTACGAAGGCCACAATCCGCACATGCGCAAGTATCTGTGCCGCGTGCCGATCAAATCCTACTCCACGTCGAACTTGATGCCGAAGAGCAGGACGCCGTCACCAAACAGGCCGAGCAGTCCTGTCGAAACGCGGACGCCGCCCTCGGGTCTGCGGCACGTGCAGGTTCCTGGTCCGAATGTTCCGCCTCCGCCGCCTACCACGCCGCAGCCTGGACAGCCGAAGTTGGAAGCTGCTTTTGCGAGTGAGAAGGCCAAGGAGTCGATGATGAAGACGGAGGTCAAGGCTGATGACAAGAGCTCTTCAAGTTGTTCTTCTGGTCGGGCCAGCTTTCACAGCGTGCCAACGATCAGTATTGTCAAGCCATGAGTTCAGCTCATAGACGAGCGCGAGACACAGATTGAATCTGCACGGATGGTCTCAACGATACGCATTCAGAATCCAGGAAGATGAACGATTAATGGAATGGTGTATAGCTCAGGGGTGCGGGCGAGAACTTGTTCGAACGAGATAGCAATTAATTCGAACTTTGTTAGCTTCAGACGTCGTGTAGTGACTCCTGTGGTTGCTTGTCATTGACTGAGCATGTCCACACCGTAAGACGTACCTGTGTCTCGTTGATATTGAAGCTTAAGGTGGTCCATGTCTGTGGGCATCGGCAGCTCGGTCGATCTTCTACCGAGCTCACATTCAGCCGGCATCAACCCCACCATGCCCCACGTCCGTCTGCGTTGGCAATTGAACCGCACGACTTGGAGTCTGTTGCCGACCGACGGCTTCTGACCTGGCCCTTGTTGATGACGGGTAATCAATACTAAGACACGGTAGTATTACTCCTGATTCTCACCCACCGCCTTCTCAACAACATCGGACGTACCCTTTCAGAGCTTCTACACACTTGCCCATACAAGAACAGCAACCATGCCTTCAACACCACCACCCGTAGGAATCTACGTGCCCGTCCCAACTTTCTTCGTCAAGGAAGGCGAAGCCAACTACGACGCCGTCTCACCGCCCATCGACCTCAAGACCCAATCCGAACACTCCCTCTTCCTCGTCCGCGGCGGCATCAAAGGCCTCGTCATCCTCGGAAGCACCGGCGAAGCCATCTTCGTTCGCAACCACGAGCGTCACGAATTGATCAAGAGCCAGCGAAAGACACTCGACGATGCCGGTTTCAAGGACAGGCCGATCATTGCCGGCACGGCGTCCCAGACTGTTGAAGAGACGATTGAGGTGATCAAGGACAGCCAGGCTGCAGGTGCAGAGTATGCGATGGTCTTGGGACCGGCGTACTTTGCTCCGTCGACGAGCCAGGCGGGTCTGCAGAGGTGGTTTGAGGCCGTAGCGGACAAGTCACCTATCCCAATCTTGATGTGAGTGTGAAGTCCAGACCTGTCACTTCCGAGGGAGCAGAGCAACCTCACTCGACAAGACGCTGACGAGGATCAACCGAACAGCTACCACTACCCAGGCGTGACCAATGGCCTCTACATCGCACCCTCGACCTTCGAAAAGCTCGCCGCGCACTCCAACATCGTTGGCTGCAAGCTCTCCCACGGCATCATCGACGACCAAACCCTCATCGCCGTCTCACCCCGCATCGACCACGACCACTTCTACGTCTTCACCGGTCTCGGGCAGAACCTCCTCGCGGTGCTCGCAATCGGCGGAGTCGCCGCCATCGACGCCTTGTCAGGCTGCTTTCCTCGCGTGGTGGTCCGACTCTTCGACTTATTCACCAAGAGTTTGGAGAAGGGCATCAGTAAGGAGGATCTCGTGCAGATGCGGGAACTGCAGTACCGCATCTGTGAAGGTGAGAAGATCATCGCGACGTGGGGTGTCGTTGGCACGAAAGAGGCGATTGCGAGGTGCTGGGGCTTCGGAGACAAGAAGGGTGGACGGGTGCCGCTGGCTGGTGGCTTCCAGGAGGGTGACGATGAGTGGAAGAAGTGGGAGAAGACGTTTACGGGATTGAAGGAATTGGAGCAGAAGTTCGAGGCTGAGGACAGCAAGTGAAGGTGAACGTATGCATCGATTTGTGTTGGATATTAGCCGCGATATAGAGCGTATTGCCTTGTGATCTTGCTATGCTCCCCGTTGGTCTTGACGGACCACCTTGTGAACGCGTGCAGGCAACTTAGCAAGACACCTGACCGAGGAAGAAAGGCCTTTTGGTAGGGCGTCTTGTAAAGTGAATGAGGACAAGGTAGCAGAACACCCTACGGGCGAGTGAGGTACAGCAGCAGGACGACTTCTTAGCGTGCAAAGGCAACGTAGCAGATCGAATGCTTACCTGTTTCCCAACTTACATCGAGCTGTTCCGTGCAGTATGGGCTTGGACAAGGACGATCAGACTTCTGCGACGACCTGCGAAAGGTCGCGTGCGCAGAACCAGGTTTCACATCACGTACGCCGGCCTGGTATCCTCCGATGGCATGTTGGCCACCGGCGAGGTACGTACATTCCAACCAGCTCCGGTACAGCCATCACGAGCAAGCCAACCAGACAAATTTCCCGAGCGTATGTTCGTGGAGGGTGGGCGGAGTAGATCGAATAGCAGTACAATTATCAGAAGTATCGATACGATCTTCTCGCATGTTGAGAAAGTATGTTGAAGGGAGGGTGTGGAGGAGGAAGTACGGCGAGAGCAGAGCTGCTTAAGCCGCATTTCATCCGTTCGACCAGAAGCTTCGCTCGATCCTTCCAGACAACGGATCCCGGAGTGCGTGATGAGCGAACCTGGGAAGGTGATCACTCCGAGACGACGAACAGACCTCGTTGGCAAACCCGACAGCTTGACAACACCGGCAGGAACTCTTGACGCTAATAGTGAGCAACAGATCAGCGCCTTGTGCAGTTGTCCAGACTTCTAAGCTCAGCCGCCTCAGCCGGGGTGCGCGTCGTCAAAGCCTCAACGGCAGCATGATCAGCGTTGGCCCAATTTCATCCTCGGATCATCGTCGGCTGCACGCATGAGCTCGCTCGCGAATGCATGTACCTGCCGTACAACCACACACGCGCACGAGCGCGCTCGAAGTCCACACGGCAGAAGATATCCTGGCAGGTTTCGCTTGTCTTCATGTGCGTAGACGACAGCGGCGTTGTGGGGTATGGCTTCGAGCTGAGTCTAGCAACAGAGCTGTAGGTGGAACGTAGGCTTTTCCAATCTCAGGGCATCGTGCAGTTGGGAGTTCCATCGTGTCGTGCATGCGTAGTCAAGCTAGGAGGGCGTCTGCTGGCGTATTGACGCAGATCAGGATGTCGTCGTCCACATGTGGTGATGTGGCTGCTGTGGCCTACCGCTCGCCGTGATTCTCGGAGCATTTTCCGGTCATGAGATAAGAGTTCGCGTCTCTTCCCGTCAGAAGACTGCGAGCCTGCGACAGTTCTGCGAACATTCCCAGCTGCTGTGCTTCGTTGTCCGCTGAGGTCTCGTAGAAACCATCTCACTTCTCCAACTTCTTCCTCCTGCAAGGTTTGGCACAGTACCGAGTACCGACCATTGCCAACGGTGGGTCGTTTACGGCTCGCACGTGCGCTCAGACTGTGCATTCCACATTCGGACGTCAGCACTTCGGGATTGTTTGGGTCGGACACGGCACAGTGCGGATCGAGGTTGGTCGAGCGGCGAAGTCGCGAGGTACAGCAGCTCTTGTATTGGCGCAGAGCTAGCGCGGCCGCGCAGCTGTCGATGAGCAGCACACCCCCCTCGAAAATGCGGAAGGCTATGCAGACGTTAGTCGACCAAGTAACAAATGGCGCGTTCAAAAGCACACAACACGCGATTGAGCTGGGCTAGGTGCAATGATTCTTGGTGCGAAGCAGATCGACGTTCATAAGGGACCGAGCTGCGAGTGGAGCTTCCCGCTGTTCTTGATCGGCATGTGAGGTGGCTGGGTGGTTGGTACACTTCGGGCTCCAGTCGCTTCTACTGCATCACATATATGTAAGCAGGACAAGCAAAGCAAAGTGTGCAGGATGAGAGTGCATGCAAGCTGACGACGCATTGTCGCGTACTTCTTGCCACTTGGTCATGCTAGACTAGCAAGCAGAAACATCGAAAAGGTCTTGCCCGTCGGACAGAAGGAACGGCCAATCCAATACGTGACGAGCTGAGAGCACAGTTTTCTCGCCCTTCGTAAACTTGTTGCCTGCCGCTGTCGCGGGTATACAGCGTGGCGAGGAGTAAGGTATGCGGCCATCCGGGTCCCGACGGCCTCCTGGACAGCCGCATGAGACGGACGTACAGTATGCATGATGAAGCGACAAGCGAAGGACCAGTGTCGAAGTGTCCACAGAACGATGCAGGAAGCCGATGTCGTGGCGAGAAAAAAATGCGTGCAGGGATGTTGCGCCCGGGACATGCAGGTACGCGAGCAGTGAAATCATCTGTCGGAACTTCCAACGGGAAGATGCAATACGACGGCGACATGCTTTCCTGGATGAGAAGAGAAGAGCAAAGACTGTGACAAGCGAGAGGTTGACGGGAGAGGGATTGCGTTCAGATGTCTTCAATGTTCATCTTCTCTCAATGGTATATGTTCACAAACAGCATCGCAACTCAGAGTGCGGCCTCTTTCTCCCGACCCAAACTGTTCGTCCTCAAGAGACAACGCCAAAGGCAATGGAAATGGCAATGCGAATCGACCACCGCCCAACTTTTACCATCTTGCGATCTTCATCTGTATTTCCCCGGGGATTTCAACCCATACCTTCTCCCTTTTGTCGCTATGTCGCCGTAGACGAGAAACAAATGCTACGCCCAAGAGTGTCTGCTGACCTGCATCCAAACCTTTTGTATGGGCCAGCACGGCCTGTGTCCGTCCAAATGACCAGAGCTTCTCTCCATATTCCAGGAGGAGGATTCTTTCATGTGATGGCAACAGCTGCGCACTGATCCAAGAAGCAGAACGAGGCAGGACCTCGATTCTCGCAGAAACAACGCAAATGAGTATGCAAAGCAGAGCCGGTCGTATCAGTCGTGGAAAGGAGTCGTGGTGGTATTCGTGGAGGTCATGTTAGAGAGCGACGGGTGCCTGTCGTGGGTGTCATAGGCCGGTAGCTGGTCAATGAGCGGCATTTCCTGCATGTATTCGAAAGTCTCGGACTTGCGGCCGTCGGGTGTCGTTGAGCCGTATGGTGGCAATGGCATCATACGGATGCGGTTGAGTTCTGAAGAGTCCGCACCATCTCTGCTTCCCCAGGTAGTCTGTTGGACAGGCGGTCAGCGATGCACCCACAAGTCTAAGCTGATTGCTAGCGCATACCTCGCTCAAAGTGACGAGACCCCAGAGCTTGATGAGACCATGGAAATAGCCAAAGGCTATGTGGACCGGTATGTAGAAGACGTCTACTGGATAGCGGAAGTAGTGGCCCAAAAGCTTGACGTTTTTCGTGAATCCGAAAACCCACAGCAACAGAAAAGTGAACGCAATTTTGCGCGTATCGTCCGACCACTCTTCCGATGCCTTGTGCAAGGAATAAAAGAGGAACGCATCCCATGGCAATGCCCACGCGGTGATAGTAGTCTGCAGGCAGGAGTACGTTGTCCATGGTTGGGTACTTTAGCAAGCTGTCAGCATGGGTCCTTCCGAAACGACGCAATCTTGCTCAGACATACTACCAGTAGTGACGCTCAACAAGCATGCTCTTGATATTGCTCCGCCAGTTGCTGCGAACCCACCTTAGGCACTGGCTGAGGTATTTGGGTCCGGCCTCAAGCGTCGTCAGTACCTCCGCCTCTTTGTGGTACTGCATCCCGATTTTCCAGTTGTGTGAGTACAGCCATCGTGTAATGAAGTTGTCATCATCGGCGTTGAGCTGCATGGTCCGCCATGTCTCGTTTGTAAATCCGTGTGTGAAGGCATCGTCCTGTAGAATGCTGGTCCGATATGCCGCCGTCCGTCCCGATAGACACGGAAGTCCACCATCGATATGCAGACAAGCTGAGCAATCCCAATTGCGTCGCTCCAAGTAGCCCATGTTCAAAAACACCCACGCATTCATTTTTTCCGGCCGTACCCGCCTCTGCGACGTGCCTACGCCTCCCATCTGCGGGTTCTCGAAAGGAGCCAGTATCCACGGTAGCAACTTGATGGGCCAGATAACATCATCGTCGACGAAAATCGTGATTCTGGTCGATACCTCGGGGATCGCCCGGCACATCTGGCGGCGCTTGTTTGCCTCTCGCACGCTCAACACTCGAATCTTCTTGCTGTTGATCTTCTTCGCCAACAAGGTGAGGTTCTTGACATTGGCATCGATGGTGACCAGAATGAGTTCATAAGGCTCGGTTCGGAGACAGGTTCTGAGTGTGCCCTCGAGTTCCTCGCCACCTTGGGCGATGGTGGGCAGGATGATGGTGACATCCTGTGGGCCGTATGTGGGATTTTCGGGGATCGGTATGGGCCGGTAAGTCCAGTTTGAGATGCAATTAACGACCAATCGCGCATAACGAATTGCACTGTTGAAGAGGGCGGGTGTGGTCAGCAAAGGTGCACTAAAGAGTGAGGCTATGGAATAAAGTTTGGATACCCGCTTCCGCGAGGGAGACCGGAATGGAGGGTTTGTTCATGTTTGAAACGACCAACAAGTTGGGGATCTTGAATGCATTTGGAAACTTACATGGCAGAGACCAAAGTCCAAAACCAGCCGAGTGGGGAGAGCATGCTGTCGCTGCCCTGAAACGAGAGAAAGAGGTGGCGAGGCCAGAGTCGACACAGGACACCCAGCGAATGAAAGGGTAAAAGGAAAATGGATTCGAGAACGAGCACATGAGAATATAAGTCTGGCCATGTTTTCCTCGGCAGAGGCACCGCGCTTACTAGCTAGAGGGCCCGCTGGCTGGGGCAGGCTTTAGGTGGGCAAGAATGCCCGTTGCGAGAGCACTAACTCCATACTACCACTTCACACTACTGATGACCGAGCACGGCGACCAAAGTTCCATGTGATGGCGGACCACAATGAGATCACCAGTGGGCGGTTGGACATTTTTCGGCGAACCTGCGGCGGCCACTCATCTCAGCCTCTTCCGATGGACGTCGAAGTTTCGCCAGCTCGGTGGTTCTGGTGATTGACAAGTCCCTGGTATACGCGCTGCTTGGATCGTTCCGATTTGCATGGCTGCACTGCGAATCGTTGCACCGCAGCCTGGGCCGTATTCCTACCGTGAGATCTTGCCTGCGCAGTCCCCACCCGGGAGAGAAGCGAGGATTCTGGCAAAACGTACCTTGGCCTGACAGGCCAGGTGCAGCGCAAGGTACATCGGTACCTGCCAAATACAGGCAAGAGGATGGTAGTGGGGTGAGGGTGGGCTTCTAAGGTAGGTAGGTAGTTCTGGGATGGAGTGTGGATTTGTGGTTGCACTTGCGCGTGGCTTGCATGAACAATGTGCTCGTGCACTCCGAGCTGTCGTGTCGGTTCTTGATCTCGCGGTCCGGTGGATACACGCTCGTTGGAAAGTGGTCGTGGTGCCTGCGATCCTGGGCTGGTGCTGATGCTGGCTCTTCGTCTGGCAAGGTCTCTGCTCGCCCTGTTCGTGTATATACTCCGTGTTCGAGGCCGCCCGGGCATCCAATCATCCGGTGGGTTCGCCGTGTCTGATTTCCGGGCCGCACGTACAATGACAATCCGTCCTCGTCGCCTAGCACCCTCTCGCATCCTGCATTTCCCTAGCGTGGCTCGGTCCAGCATGGTCGTTGCAATCCACAACAAACCACAGCCCCACGTCTGGTTCACTCAGTTCACTGATGGCCCAAAGTCGTTCGCACCTCTTCATGGGTCAACTTCGGGCGTCTGCGCGCGCTCGCAACAGAGGCTCGGCTGGCGCTGGTTGATCATGATCATCGGTAGCGTGGTTGTTCGTTCGACCGACCTTGATCGTGGGCGGTTAAAAAGCAGCGCGGCGAGACGTACCTCCTGGCCAAGCCGCGGCGGCAAGAGCCATTGCACACCACAACTTCCACTGAACACGCAAACCACAAGACCACGACCAAACCACACCACCCTGAAACCTCACTTCCATACGGTACACACACATGTGATACTGTTGACTGTACCATGTCCGATGCCGCCGCAGCCCCAGCCTTGGACTTCTAGACCGCGGACAAGACACGAGGGCTTGGTCACTCCTGGCGACGGGATGCAGGACATCGCCAACACGACCAGGACCATGGTTGATCAGCGCGATGGCTTTCCTCTATCGTCAACGATAGCGCAAACTGGACTGGGGTAACAATGCTCGATCCTCCACCCGCAGCGCAGCGGCACTTGCGGGAGTTGACGAAATATGGCGCTATCGTGCTAGCATGCCACCCTAGGTTCCTTGCGAACTGCTTGCAAGGTTGACAGAGCTTCAGACTCACCACCACTGCTCGGCTAGGTACGTACCTGGAGTTTTGGTCGGCGAAGACCTTGCAAGCTGCAGCATCTGCTCTCAAACACGGTGGGTAAGGTACTGCGCTATGTGCGCCCTGTTATCCATGATCACCGATTTGTGGAGGTTCAATCGGAGGGCGTACGGCGGTCTTAGGTATGTCTCACATGCGAGCTGATCATATCGCAACTGGTCTGAGATTCTGCCATGCCTATGTCTACTACTCAGGATCTACATGCCCCAACCAGCCTCGAGAAAGTCGCTCGAACAGTGTGGACCCCGCCGTCGGCCGAACCTCTCCAAAGCTTCCCTCCGTCAATCCGTGGCGGGAAACAGCGCTCGCCCAAGCTGCGAGACATGCTAGTCCACCAGGGCCCGTGGACTACGCTATCGCCGTACTAAGGTAGAGCTTGAGAAGCTGCATGCTCATCAACTTCGATTTTCGCAAGTCAATTATTGTTGAGGCGCACCCAGGACTAGCATCCTGCACGAGCACGGATCCAGATGCGGACGCTTGTCATCGACCACCTCCGAGTCCTCTGGCAATTGATTGAAGCCGCGCTCGGAGCGCATACGTGTTTTCACTTGGTTGTCAGCATCCTCCTCGCCACTGCTGATTCCCGGTGGCTTCAATGCTCCAGGCTGCATTTCTTGATCTCAAGCATCTCAGGTCCCAACAAGCTTCCAGATTGCCTCCTCCGATGAGCGGCAAAGTTGTCTTTCATATCATCTGAAAGGTTATGGACTTGTGAGATAGGTCTGTGGTCTATAATAGAGTAGCCCGCATCAGATCGCCTTCGCGTGGAAGAGATACCCCCGTTCCGACAGCATGGCAAGCCTGTATTGTACGACACCTTCCACGTCGCTGCAAATGCAGAGTGTGCAGCACACATATGATTGCTGACAGCTGATTCACTGACAGAATGATGGAGCAGCGTGCCCTTATGCAAGACGCCAGCCGAGTCGCCTGTTCTGGAAGCGAGTAATTGCAGCAGACGATGCAGTTTCACGGTCATGTTTCTTGGAGTATCTGCATGCACTTGACAGCGACAGCATGAGACCATTCTACGCTTGCTCGAAAGACAATCTGTACGCTGTGCTGAGGGGCGCTGTCTTCGATTGTCTGCACGGGTCGCCCACTGCAGCGAAGGAAGCTCCTTGTCGCTCGCTCTCCGAGCAAAACATGGACTTCCCGGCCACACAACATCAAGCAGGGCGCTGTAACGACGAAGAGTCTTTGACGGCAGGTCCAATGCCGACTGGAGTTGTGAAGATTGGGGAGCCACCATCCAAAACGACAACGCATGCTGTTGGGCATTGTGCGTGATCTCGCTGCTAGGCATTGGCACACTTTGGCGGCGCGGATCTGCTTCAGCCTATGTCGGCTGCACACATGATCGCCTACTCAAGGCCGACCTATATACCAATGCGTCACTTGGTATGCTCACATCAACCTTCATACAATGCGGCCCATGCCTGCCTATATCCATTGCCTTGGAGGTCCTGGAAAAGTCGCTGTATCTATCGCTCCGAAATCGCCCGCGCCTTCTTCACAGACCTTTATTAGGCGGGTCGACGGAAATAGGACTCTCTGAAACAGACGTCAATTGGCGCAGGCCACCATCCTACCAGGTCGCCAGCCTTGTGGCCACAGCTCGGTCTTCCTTCCTCCACTCCTTTCATCATGGACTGTCAGCCAGACGGGGCATTGCTTGTCCATCAGTCTGCCGGCGATGTGCCGCTGATGCACTGACCTTCGATCCACTCATCCACCGGGGCCATGTTTGACAATCCCGGCGATGCTGCGAGAACCCCTGCGACTGCTCGTGCGTGCGTTCATCGCCCTGCAAGCATTGAAGATGCTGGCCTGCATGAGTGTGTGAGTGGGCTGCGGCGTGACTGGACCTGCTCGCGACGATCCAGAAGAGAGAAATTCTCTGCTCGTCTGCACCGCAATCTCGGGTGAATAAGCGCGTCATAGCAGCGCACGAGCGTCGCTTCAATGTTCGGCCGCGGAACGAAAGAACAAATCCACCATAAGGCCAATGCCTGATCATCGCATGGGGCCACTGCATCCGCCGGCAATTTGTGTCAGTGCCTGGCTGGCCGTGGTCCATGGTCCTCGCATCCATGGCTGTCGCATACCAGCCCCATTACTCCTGTCCGCCGCAGAACATCGGTAAATTTGCTTCGTCACGGGATGCGCCCATGAACTTGATCTGTTGCCAAGCAGCTGTACCCTCGTAGTCGGGTGGGTTCATGCCCTATACTTCTTATTTTACCAGATCATCCCGGCTTGCGATCGGTCCTCGCGAATCGTCGATGGTGCAAGTAGAGGCGAAACATGGTACGCACGTCGTTTGCGTTGCGTGTGTCTCGACATTGTACTGATGGCGTTCTTTGGAATGGGCATCGTATCGTTCCTTGACGAAGCTCGACACTGAGGCAGAGTCGAGAAAGTCAACTCGAGGTACGTCGGCATGTGCATATTTGTGTCACTTACTATGGCAGTATGCCGGTAAGGCTTCAAATCCGAGAAGTGCGGCTTTCGAATTTGCGTCAGATTGGGTACGCGAGGTGCCTAACCGATAGCACAATGTCAGCTGCAGCAGACTTCGGTATCGTCGCTCATCATCGATTCACTATCCGGATGACCATTTCCGTGCCTCATGCGCGGTCTCGCCAGCGTACTTTGAAGTTTCTGCTCGGTCACGCTCGAAGCATGTTAGCCACGTTGCAGGAGCTACGAATGCTGCAATACGTGCCGCGGTCGATTTCACCATTCCGGGTTTTGGGCTGGGCGGACACTGGGACTGGACCACAAGAAATCCGAGGACATCAGCGAGCTCAGGAATAAAGGAAACTCTTTTCAGGTTATGCACAGTGTTACACGCACTCTGCCTCACTGCAGGCGCTCTCTTTACTTCCCGCTGCATCTGCTGCATCTGCGGTGATTTATCCTACTCTCGCCATATCATGACACACATCTGCTCCTTCTCCTTCCTCCATCCTTCATCGCATCTAGTGATGCTCAGCGTGAGCGCCGGAACTCCTGTAGCCAACGATCTTGAAACGGCCAAGCATTTCGCCGACGGAGAAGAATCCAATGACCTCGGCGGTGGTGATACCTACGGTGGTCAGGGTGGCGTGGTCGAGGTTTCGTAACCGAGTGAGGAAGTTTTGAGGGTTGGTGATGACGGCTTCGGCCTGCTTCTCAGCGGCCTGGGCGGTTTGCGAACCGAAGCTCGATGGGTTGCGGACGGCCTTGGTGATGGGAGTCAGGTACGACTGGACGGTTTGCATGGTTCTGTTGATGGTCAATGGCTGGCGGTTGGATGCGTGTCGGTCTGGTTGCGCTCACGGTGGTTGCATGTTGCGGCCCTTGTAGATGAGCTTTCCGAGCTCACCAGCGACCTTGCCGTAGTATACAACGTGCGGAATCATGCCTTGAAGCACGTGTCAGTGATTCGTCGTCCCATGGCTCGCTATCAGATGTCTACCAACCTTGAACGGTGCTGATGACTTTGCCGGTGCGGCCGCCAATGCCCGAGACGGTGTTGGATGCCGCATTCGCAACTTTGCTGAGAGCAGGGCCGGCCGAGCTTGTGACTTTGGACAGTCCTTGTTGCGCCTTGGACACCGTGTTCTGAGCAGTCTCTTTCGCAGTGGATGCAGCATTGGCAGCGGTCTCCTTAGCAGCCGATGCGCCCTTTGATGCGGCGTCCGCAGCTCCCGAGGTGGATGATGCGGCACGACGCTGGAGGACGACTCTCGACTGCCTGAGGGCCAGCCGGGGCAGGATGGTGGGAGCCATGATGTGAGGGAGCGGCGTGTGATGGTGCTGTCAATGAGGTCGGACTGCGTTGTTGAGGTGAAAAACCCGAGGCGGAAGAACAGGCGGCCCGTGCACTGTAGCAAGTCACTTTTGCGCCTTCGAAAGTTGACGATCACTCCGATCAAGTCCACGTCCACGACAAACTATTTCTCCAGTTTGCTGTCCGTCGCCAACACATTTCTTGCGCTGTTCTGCGCTCGCAGTGAATGGAGCTCCGAAACTGCCTTGAGTGCTCGATGGTCTGAGCCACTCACGTTTCTCAAGATATGGCACGGCCACTGCACCCGGACGACATTGTCTCAAGGAAAGACAACAAGGCCGCCTTGGCCGTGGTTGAGCGGACTCATGATGGGATAGATACTCATCAACCGTATCCGGGCAAGACTGAGATCGAACCGATCACGCATGACCGAGCAATTTCACAAGCCAGCTTTCGTCGATTCATGAAGGATGGCGTTCCTCCTAAGGACACGATCCTGGTGCGCTGGCAGAACGAGCTGAGCATGGAATTGCTGCCCACTTCGCAGGTAGAACTGCTCGACAGGTCGCTCTTGATTGGCGATATCGTCAAGCGCAGCGTCTCAGACGCGGTGAGCGGAGTTGTTATAAACACCTTCACCAAGTGCACATTACAGCCGATGTGCGATGTGGTGCATTCGTCAGGGCACACACTGAAGGGACTTCTGCCTCCTGGAAAGTGGGAACCCGGCAATGAAAATTTATTTACTCTCCCTCCTGCTGGAAAGCCTGCACCGATCGTAGACATACCGGCTGTGGAGCTGAAATATGCAGAGTCTCCAACGGAGGATGACATGGTCATCTACAAGGACTGGATCGGACGTGTCGAGGGCATCACAAACAACATATTTGTCAAGCTATCAGACAATGGAGTCGTTGAGATTCCGGATGAGTCTGGTCAGCATGCCGATGGAACGCTGGGAGCTTTCTCAGTAGGCGACATCGTCAAGACAACCAAGGGTACTTTGCGAACTGGATCCTGGGTCTATGGTAGATACAGTCCCAACACGCCTCCGGTCGGGACGGTTGTCAGCGTCCGTACGGTCACTGCTGACGTAGCATGGCTGCAGAAGCGATACGGATCCAACGACGAACAAGAGCCTCCACCACAGCTCGAAATACCAGAGTTGGAGTCATCCGACTTCCAAGTCTACGATCGCACAAGGCGGCCGGGCGGAAGTTCCGTGGAACCAAAAGGTCGGCTGAGCCCAGTATCCAATTCCGAGACTGACGTGCGGCTCAATCTACGAGTACGGTTCAATGATCTGGCGGGCGCAAGGGTCAAGTACTCTACAGCATCAAATCCAAACACAATTCCTCGACTTGAAAGACAAGACCATCTGGGCTACGACCTCAACGTGTTCGATGTATCTTCATTCCACACAGACGTCACGGTGCAATGGCAAGACCTCTCGATTACGGTTGAAGACAGCATCAATCTGGTACCCGATGGAGATATTGATGACGAGCATGCCGTATGGCCAGGTGAGATCGCGCACACATTGGGCTTGTCTCCCGTGCCCGGCATGCCCCAAGTGGAACAGCCAGAACGAGTCGGAGTCGTACACGCGGTGAACGCGGCAGATCGGATAGCCACGATTCAATGGCAGCCAGGTTCAACCATCTACTACACCAAAGATCCGGATCAAGAAGAGGGCGTCCCCGTTCCAATGGTGTCACATGCGATGTCATACCAGCTAGGCCAGAAGGAAGACATAAGCCTGTATGACATTGAGGCACCAGCAGCATTAAACGTCCGCAGAGGTGATATTGTGCTCATTCTGGAATATCCATCCGACCCGTCGACAGGCAAGCCGCGAGATGTAAACTGGCTGGGAGAGATCGTTGACACGCCCATGGACGGACGCCTACTTGTACGTCTGGGTGCAGCATCGGTGGTTCAAGACGTTCTCGTGAAGCGAGAGTCTACAGTAGTGGCAGTACGCTCGGATGGCACCGGGCAGCTAGACGGCTGGGATGAAGACATGGATGATGAGTTCGACTCAGATTCGGACGACGACGAGGATGAATGGGATAGCGAGGAAGACTCAGTGGAAGATGAGGAGATGCTTGCTACCTACGAGGACGAAAACGGCGATCCGATGGACGAAGACGAGGTCGAAAATGACGAGTGGGAGTCCGCGGATGGCGATCTCGACAGCGACGCAGAAAACGACGTGATGCATGATGCACCAGAACGACAAGAGACACCGCCAACCTCGAATTCCGGCACGCCGCTGCAGACTGGCGAAGACGGGTCTGCCCCATCTGCGGAAGACCCGTCTGAGGAGGCACCCGCGGCCTACATGATTCTTCAAGGACGGATACCGGATGATCATCGCTTCAAGTTTGAGCCAACAACCGCTACTCCAGTGCACATGAAGCGCACACAGAAAGAGCATAAAATTCTCAGAAATAGCTCTTCGTTGCCAGCGGGAGTATACGTACGCTCATGGGAGGCCCGCATGGACTTGCTTCGATTTCTCCTCATTGGGCCCACTGAAACGCCTTACGCAAACGCACCATTCGTCGTCGACGTCTACCTTGCACCATCGTTTCCCGCCGAGCCGCCCCAGGTACACTTCCACTCATGGCCTGCCCACTCGACTATCGGCACAGTGGGCAGGGTGAATCCAAATTTGTACGAAGACGGCAAGATTTGTCTTTCCTTGCTCGGCACTTGGGAAGGCAATAAGGGCGAAGGCTGGAATGCTTCCCGAAGCACCCTTCTTCAGGTCGTCATGTCCCTGCTTGGACTTGTTCTTGTGAGAGAGCCGTATTTCAACGAGGCTGGCTACGAGAATTTGGTCGGCACAGAAGCGAGCAAACGACCCAGTGCACTGTACAGCGAACGCATCTTCCTTCGCGCGAAAGGCTTCCTCATCACCGCACTCACGACTTCGAAGACTGCGCCCGGACTGATGGGGCTAGAAGATGTCATCAAATGGCTCTACCACGACATCAAGGGGCCGAAATTGCTCGCTGCGACGATCAAGAACGTCGAAGAGACTCTTGAGAAGAGTCAGGGCGATGGTGAGCTCGATGGTTTGACGGTTATGAGTAAGGGAGCATGTATCTCGCTGCGTCGAGTCCTGGACCGACTAAGAGAGCTGGCAGTATAGAGGACGGATGCTTCACGCCTATCGCTCAAGGCACCTACAGATAAATGACAAACGTTCATTCATTGCTTCTCACACATGTTCATCAGGTCGTCAGTATCATTCTAGACCGCCTGTGAGGATCGCCTGTGCTCACACTGCCATCTGATCGACCGTCGGCAGAGCATTCGATGGCAATTTGATCGCACCGCCTGCTGGGAGCAAATGCGAACGGTCCGATGCTTGTCCATCATGTCCACGAAGGGATCGATCGCACTCGGAATGCACATCTTGCTCCAGCCTGATCAGATTTCGTCGTCATATGAAAGCGCTTCCATGTAACTTTTTCCGCCTTCCTCACGTCGCCATTGTTTGACAGTGAAGCCATGTCAGACCTAGAACTTGGTTTGGCGTCGCAACGCATGCAGCAGACAATTCACAAGGAACGTCATGTGAGACGCAACCATGTGGTCTACCAGCTCCCGTGAATGGAATCGGCCTGCCTATAACCAGATCTTCCAACTCTTGACCACGTTCCCCCTTCAAACCACACTCGCCGACGACGCTTTTGTTCACGGACGCTGCCTCTGGCCCTACCCAACACTGCGCGACCGCCACAACTTCGACTATCAACAGCAACCACATCTCAGTGAAGATGAAGGCCGGAAGCACGATCCACTGGTAGGTGTGCTGGCTGAGTACCTCGTCGATTGATATGAGAATGCTGACCGCATTCACAAGGTTCGGCGTTGTACTCCTCTTCATCTCCTCCTTGCTTCTTCTTCTTGTCACCATATCGTCGCCAATAATCAACAATCTCGGTCTCCTCCGCGTTGAGCTAGGAAACAGCAGCAAAACGCAAGACTACATCGTCACCTTTGGGACGTTCGGCCATTGCACCTCAAACGCGCTGTAAGCAGGTGTATCCCTTTCCACGGCGTCTTGTGACAGGAACTGATACTGATACAATGACACAGTCCAAATGGCCACGACATCTGCACCGGCCGCCATATTGGCTACGAGCCCGCCGCGTTGATGTCCCGCGTCGACAACTTCGGCATCGACTCCATGTCCGGCGGCACTTCCGATGCGCTCACGCGAGTGATGGTCCTGCATCCGATAGTGTGCGGTATCACATTCATCGCGTTTCTGGTGTCCATCGGCGCCGGAGTCGTTGGCTCTTTAGCCGGCGCATTCACGGCTTTCATAGCGTGGGTTCTGACCATCATTGTGATGGCAACGGACTTCACACTGTTCGGCGTCGTGCGGCATCATGTCAACGAGGACAGCTCAAGGAGCAAGGCCTACTTCGGCTCGGCGATTTGGATGCTCGTGGCAGCTTTCCTGCTGTTGGGTCTTGCGATGTGCATTCTGTTGTTCACTTGCTGCGTCTCGAGGAGGCAGAAGAAGAAAGATGCCGAGGCGATGAAGGAGGCAAGAGCGACGACACCCAAGCGGAAGAAGAGATTCGGCCTATTCTAGGACATGAACCAACAATTCGTTCGCAACGCGGAGATGTAAGCTTGCGAGTCTGAATGGATTTCGCGGAGAGGCCATTGGCAGCATCTGCGATCGGTTGTCAAGCTGAACTTCGGGCGAATGTGGCTTTTCGTATCTGCAAATCTCCTTCATCATATTGGCGTCAAGGATCGTATCATTCATTATTCCGAGCGGTCATCATCTATTAGCATCGTTGGATCAGTACACACTTCCTCTTATGCCTTTGTCTTCTTTCTCGGCACTCTCAAGATCTTCCGCAGTATCCGGCGCAGTCTGTGTGTCTGCATCCGCAGCATTCTCGTCCTGATCCTCGTAGACGGTGTTCTCGTCACCGAGTGCATCTGCCATTGCATGCTGCCTCATGCCGCTTTCTCGTGCCCAGCGTTCGATATCGTCCGTTGTCGCTTTCCGCTTCGGCGACTTCTTTACTGATGTCATCCGACCTTGACCTGCAGCATCGAAATATGTTGTGCTCTCCTCATCACTCATTTCGTGGGGTGTGTTCACGCCAGATACTGTGCCTCCTCCATCGCGACCTGTATGGAGAAATTGGGCGACTTCTGGTCTTAATGGAAGCTTTCCGCCTGCATTTAGTTCCTTTGCGATGACTTTCGGGCGGTGTTCTCGTCCACCGCTCTGCTGTCCCGATGATATGCCGGTTTTTGCAGCCGGCGGAAGCTCTAACTCCGGCTTGGGGGCGGATGTATTCGCTGCGGATTCTGCAAAGCTCTCTCCATTCTGTTCGCCCCACTTTCGCGGAGGTATCGCCGGGCTTCCTTGAGGCCGTTTCAGAAAGTTTGAAAGCGTATTGCGCCGCTGTGGATTATCCCTGGCTTCTTGTTCTCGTCTTTGACGCTTCAACTCGGACCATGTACGAAGTTGATTCTCCAGTATGTATTTCCCGTTGTCCTGGTTCTTCTGCATGATGATAAACTCGCAATGGTTGATGTTGCGTAGATCCTCGAAGTACTCCACAGACCAATGATACCACTTCATCAAGAAGACTCTGGTCATCAATCCATGGGTGACAAGCACGCAGACGCTGGGGAATTCATGTTCGCCAAATTGTCTCCACAGACTCTCGTTGAAGCCCGAGATCCGGTCATAGGCGTCTGCGGCACTCTCTCCGTTGGGTATTCGATAGAAGAAGTGTCCGTACGATGCACGCTCATGCCACATCCGTTCCATCTCCGCCGAGTCTGGTTGAAAGTTGCCAAAATCTTGCTCCCGCAAGCGAGGCTCTTCGTACACCTTGATCTTCTCCCTACTGAACGGCGACGGAGCAGCTGACGGATCGTCCGGATCATCGTGGGCGGTCAGTGTCTTCAGTATACCTTCGGTGGTCTCGCGCGTACGGCGGTATGGTGAGGTGTAGATTTGAAGAGTATCGTCTGGCCTTAGGAGTTCTCGTAGTCGTCGACCGGCCTCCTCTGCCTATGGCGTTAGTCAGGAATGCAAGTAAAGCGTCCAAGTCGAGATCCGTAACCTACCTGCTTGTGGCCTTCATCTGTAAGCTTGACGCGGTGGTCGGGAACAATCTGGTGTATCTCTCGATTCTTGTTCCCTTCAGATTGAGCATGCCGGATGAGGATGATCAGCTACATGCAAGTCAGCGTGAAATGATAGGTGCAGCGAAATCAGGAGGCGACATACCCTAGGCTTCCCCATCTTGAGATGTATTTCGGAAGTTGCAGGATCTTGAGTGGCGAGTTGGTCGTCTATTGTAGAAGACAACCTAACAAGTACATACCTTACTGCGGCGTCTGTTTCGAGAAGCTCCAGCTGCAGGGGCGCAGTGACGCCAGTGATCTTCAATCTTTAATTCCTTTGCAAAGTAATGCCTTCCCGTACATTCTCTCATCAACGCTGTCGCAAACTATTCTGGACCACGTCCTTTCAGCATACAACGTCGACCATGTCGGAGAACATTCCAGAGTCCATCCCGACATCAGTGTCGAATCGCTCGCAGCGTCCGACCAAGAAACGCGCTCTGACGCCAGCGACACAGCAATCGGCGCAAGTCGAAGCTCTTTTCGCCAATCCTGATCGCGCTGAAATTGGCCTTGCACTCGGACCGAAAGCACGATCTCTACTTGCACCCCCAGAAGTGGTGGCGAATGTTCAAGGGTCTTCCGCCGGCGCAGGCAGTGGCGAGTTCCACGTGTACAAGGCGAGCAGACGGCGCGAGTATGAACGATTGCGAATGATGGACGAGGAAGTGCAGGTAGAGGAGGCGGAGAAGGACTTTCAGAAGCAAAAGGAGGAGCGCGAGCGGAAGGATCAGGAGAAGCTGGACAAGAATCGTGCAAAGCGAGAGAAAGCGAAGCAGAGACAGCAGAAGAAGAAAGCCGGCGGAAGCGTGGAGCCTGAGGGAGATGTCAATGGGAAAAAGGAGGGCGACGCTACGATCAAGAAGAAGTTCGCTCCGGCGAAGGTCCCGAACAAGGCGAATAAAGATGATGTGGACACCAATGGAGACACTGGAGCAGCGGAGGAGGAGAATGGTATTACGATACACGACGATGACTGAATGAACCCGAGCATGACACTGAGCCGGATATCATCAACATGGAGAGTCCAAACCCAGGCGGCCTGACTTAGGCGACAGCGCCTCATTTGAAGGCTGTCACAATCATCGACCAGGCGAAGAACTTTACGGACACGAGTTTGCCATCTTCGGCGGACGAGCGACCGGTTCAAGGCATACAATTCTGCCTGTTGGACTGTGCCGCAGCGTACGAGCATCAACGGCATACCGGGAGTCGTGCTTTGGCCAGCGATCCATGCTATGTTCGCAAGCCAAATAGCTGTTGCAGCCTCCTTGGTTCGTCGAACTGCTTGAGATGCTGGACATGGCTGTCATGTTGGTTGCCTTTGGCCAGAGTGCCTGCATATAGCTCTTGCGGGCTATCAAGGCGAGTCGAATGGTAATTGTACTTATCGCATCGTTCCTTGGCGGAGAGCAAGCCCGATATGCAAGAAGAGTTCGCCTTATTGCTCAGTGGTTCACAACGCGTGTTGTCTTCGTGTCGAATGTCCACAAGGACCACGATACGGCTCCACATGTTTGCGACCGGCGAGAACGTGCCGCACAACGGGCCACCCGTCCCAACTGTCGGTTAGCCTTAAATATAAGCTTGTTTGTGACGAACGGCTGATCCATGCGCAGCCACTGACACATGCATGGACCAGCATCCAGTCAAGCTGCTCGTCCTGCCTGCTAAGTTATATGAACGACATCATGCACCATGACATGCACGACGACGTGTACGGCTACTTAGCATGTCCCGCTCAATTGCATGGTCGACAACCTGTACGGCTATTCAACATGGCCTCCTCCTTTATATGTACGACTATTTCGCGTGTCCCGTACGGTGACACGTGCGACTATCTAGCATGTCCCGCCAGGATACAATTACGACTACTTAGCATCCCCGCACGGTTACATGTACGACTCTATAGCATACCTCGCTCAGTTACATGTATGGCTACTTGTACGGCTATTCGGCATGTTCTGCTCCATTACATGTACGACAATTTAGCATTCCAATTACCTGTACGATATCTGTACAGCTATTTGCCTGTCCTGACAAATTGCCTGTACGAGTGAGTGCCTGCACAACTATTCAGCATGTCCCGTCCGATTACCTGTACGATACCTGTAAAGCTATTTGCCTGTCATGTCAAGTTACCTGACAGCACTTTTGTCACGTCGTGAGCTCAGGCAGTTGTGATTAGACCGTCCAATGGCAGCTCACGGACGGGGAGCTCGACACAGTGAGCTTGAGCTCGGAGCTCGAAAGTGAGCGTTGATTGTGAGAAGCTTTAATTTTAAGCTTGTTTCTGTGGTTGGGATTCTCGATTGAAAACGGCTTGGCGGGCGCGGGCCCGCTCCCGCTTCTACTTCTTCAAAAGCTCGAGCTTCGGACCTGCCTCAACTTTCTCACACCCACAACAACAACAACACTACTTCACGTGCAAGCACGACCCACCAAACCGCAAACACCAAGCACAAGCACAAGCACAAGCGCATCAGAAGTACACAAATCAAGACAAGCAGAAAAATTCACACACAAGAACACGCACACACAATGGCTCGCCTCCGCGACCAACCTCCGCCGTCGGCCTCGCGACGCAGCACCCGCATTGCGTCCAAAGCCTCCAGCCGCGCATCCTCCGTCGCCGCTTCTGACGACCACAGTAAGCCCACGAAAAAGGAAGGCGCAGTTTTCAACCCCGCCGAAATCGCACGTCGCATCGTATACAACAACGAGCGGCACATCATCCCGACACTGACCAGCCGCCAAAAAGACGATGTCATTCATGCCATCGCCGACAACCAGATCCAAGTGGTGCGCCAACACAAGGTCGAGGTTGAAAAACTCGAGGACGAGGTTGAAGATCTGGAGCGCCGCATTCATGTCGGCGGCATTCAGCGCAGCGCGCCAGCCAAACCGTCACAGCCTCTGCGCGATCACTTCCTCTATAAGAACGCGCCCAGCAGGAATCAGAAGGTCACGACCTCCGACACCCCTGGCAACGACTCACTCAGCAAACAGTCACTCAGCAAACAGTCACCGACGTCTGGCGAACTCTCCGAATTTGGCGACTCTCAAATGGTCACCTCAACACCTCTGACTTTGGCGCTACACTCACATCAGACCGCTCCAAGCCCAGTGGAGCAGCAGAACACCAACCGTGACTCATCGTCATCGCCACACAACAACGCTGCTGAGACCCCCCGGCCCAACCTCCTCCGCCGCGCTTTTGGCCTTCTCTCGTCACCGTTCGGCACCATCCGCAAGCTCAGCACCACTACTCAGGCACAGCGACCCTCACTCCTCCAGAACGGCGTTTCATCACAAGCTTCGGGCGAAGTCATCGGTGCCTTGCCAGCCTCACGCAAGCGTCCAGCACCAGAGCAAGAGCAAGAGCCAGAAGCGCATCACGAGGTACAACAAGAAGTGAGACAGGAGCCAGTTCTAGCGCGCTCAGACTTCAGCGACGCTACACCCACTCGCACCAAGGCAATGAGGACACCACGCACTGCGCGCATCCCGCCATCTGCTCCCGGCAGCACCTACCCCACCCCACTGGGCGCAATCTCCGAATACACCGAGCCTTCCGAGACGAACATCCGCCGTCCAGAACCGACACCAAGCAGACACCGCGACATCGCATCAGTACGCCGCCGCCGCGAGCTTGCGTCGCAAGTCACGATGCCGAGACGTGCCTGGGATCTCAAGCCTCTTCCGCGCGAACCAAATGCCGACAGCAGACTCGAGAAGCTGCGCGCATACCACGAAGCGAAAGACCACCTTCACAACTTGCAGAAGGATGAGGAAATCAAAGAGATGACCCAGCACCGTACCAAGCGTGTGAAGATCGATGATCTTGTCGCCATACCCCACAACCGACCTGGAGATGCGTCTGGAACATTCCGGATGTACGACGCGGATAGCGATGACGAAATGGAGGTGGAGGAGGATTGCGAGGTGAGGGAGAACATCTTCCGAGGTGAAGATCGTCCCCATGAGGAGGAGGAGGAGGTGATCAACGAGGTGGAAACTAGCCTCACGCCAGAGGTGGTTGCCGAGGTGGACACCGAGGTGGACGCGGCGCACCTCGAATTCGGCATCCCACCCGATGTTGGAAAACGCCATGCCAACGAATCGCCTGTTATCGATTCGACCGAGAACGCCAAATTCGAGATGGCCTACCAGCATTGGCTGCGAAGCGGGGGAGAAATCCTCACCTGGTTGTTCGAGCAGGATGGCTTTCCTCCCATGCCATGAGCTTTGACTCCCCTTCGGGGTTGAGTCGGCTCTGTTGGGCTTGAGCTCCCCTTCGGGGTTGAGCTCGCCCTCACGGGGTGGATTCTTGGGCTTGGGCTTGGGCCTGTACTCCCCTTCGGGGTTGAGTCGGCCAACGCGGGGGTGTGATTTTGGTTTTCTGCGTGGTGAGCATGCTCCCCTTCGGGGTTTGAGTCGCTCACCATGCCAATGAGCGGGAATATGTGGGATCAAGCGGGCGTTCGTTTTTGGAGAGCATAGCGTTGTTTTTGGGATTGCTTCCGGCGTTGTAACGAGTATGGAAAGCATAGCATGAGACAAATGAGCATGTTTTACGACAGTACCCTTGAGATCGATCGAGTGCCAGGTGGATATGTTTAAGAACATGCCAACGAGGGCGAAGTCATGTGAACAAAACCGTTTCGCGACGCGGAGACGGCGAAGCGATACGCAGCGACCTCGTCGAAGAAGGGTTTTGAAAGCATGCCAATCACAGCGGAGTCATACGCACTAAAACCTTTCATGATCCGGAGAGCGATGCGATGCGAAGAAGTGATTAGAGACCATGCCGACAAGAGCGGAGTCATTCAAATGAAGCCCTTCCATGGTCCGGAGAGAGCGAAGCGACATGAAGCGATTCGATACGCCGAAGTGGTTTCAGACTGTGCCAGCGAGAGCGAAGTCATACGTGTGAACTCGTGTTCCAATGCGGAAAGAGCGAGGCGATATCAGATATCATGCGATGTGATGCGAAGAAGTGCTTTTCAAAACTATGCCGACAAGAGCGGAGTCATACGTATGGCATCGTGGCCCAATCCGGAGAGAGCGAAGCGACATGGAGCGATGCACTGCGAAGAAGTGCTTCAAGACCATGCCAATGACAGCGGAGCCGTGCGTACGAAAATGAGCTGCGATTCGGAGAGAGCGAAGTCCATTCTCGCATCGCTTCGTTCCCACGACCATGCCAGCAACGGCAGAGTCGTGCATACAAAGCTGGATCAAAGCTCGGGGAAGAGTGAAGTACTAGATCGCATCGCTTCGTCTTGAAGACCATGCCAACAACAGCGGAATTATGCGTCTAGGAAATTGTTGCGATCCGGAGTCCGAAGAATGTCCTCCCATCGCTTCGAACGCTGAAGCAAGTTTGGACAGCGTTGCACAGCATGGATGAGCGTAGTCTGCGAAACAATTCTTGAGATCAATGGCAATTGAAATCGCCACGTCATGCGCACGACAGCGGGCTGATGTGTACAGAGAAGGTATGCCAATGGAGCGCGGAGCAACGTGAACATTGCAGAGCGCAGTATTGGAGACCATGGTAGTTGGGGTGGATCCATGCGGATGCGGATGTTTGTCGACCGGAAGCGTAGCATTGAGGCTACATGAGAGAGCAGTGCCGGCGACCATGCTAATAGGAGCGTAGTCATGTAGTGGAATATCCATGACGATGCGGAGTGAAGCATTGGAGACTTTGCCAGTGGAAGCGCAGTGATATGGGCAAGGCTGTGTGGCGGCGGAGAGCGAAGCAATGGTCGGAGAGGAGGCGTCACACGCGCCAGAGGGACGTCAGAGGGACGTGGAGAGTTTGACACACGTCCGGAGGCCTCACTGCCAAGCATGATCTCAATGAACCGAGCAGAAGCGTCGATTGATGAGACGCCGGTCGTCCATAATACCCTGCTGATCGGCAAGCGCATTGAATACCACGTATGTCTGGCCGCTGCTCAGTGAGGTGATGACGATGGAGGTCTTGCAACGCCGAAGACCGCCGTGTCAGTCGAACGGGGCTCGTTCCGAGTCCAATGTGGCCACGAGCATCGGCTGGAGCGGGGAACAAGGAGGAGCTGGCCTTGCGATGTGTGCCCATGGCCTTCCATATGGTGTCGAGATGTCTTCATGGATGACTGTGCAGTTCAGCCATGGCAGGTTCCCCAGATGCCGAAAGACGTGGCAGAGTCGGCATGTTTCTTGAAGCCAGCAGCGTCCACCATCGTCCCTGCTTCCATCGTGCCACAATTGTATTCGTGTTTTATGTCTGAATCAAAAGGCCAGGTGCATCTTCGACCCTCCGTGTTGAGCTGAGCGTCGTATTTGTAGCCCGAAGCCCTATGTGTTGTCAACGCGAGCTGTATGCTTGTTTTCGAAATTGTCAACATCAGCTTGAGCAGCTCAACACTAGGCGTGTACGCACACTCGTTATACACGGCTCAATTGACTCTCTTCGCCAAGGTCAGGCGTTATTGGGGATACTGGAAAGACTTCCACTTTTAGGTGCGGTCCTTGATGGATGCCAAAGCGTCGCTCGTTGCATCGTATGCCCGGAGGACTCTGCAGAAACCTGGCTGTTGCTCCTTGACGTCAAGCTGCACCATTGCACATGCTGCCATGCATCGACTCTACCCGGAGACGACGTGATCTATCCGCCTCCTGGTCCCATAATAGATGTAGAGGGCGGAGATTCAACCCAAGCTAGGTGCTCTTCTTCCTCTTCGAATCATCCTTGGCCAATCCCATCGCCCGATCAATGCCGCTGACAAGCCTCAACATTCTCTGCACGGCAGCTGGTAGGATAAAGTTCCACTCGATCCACCTCGCATAGAATGGCATACTGATCTCTCCGCTCTCTCCAGCATCGATCATCCTCACAATTGCACTCGCCAACTCGACCGGCTCGACCACCGGCCCGAAGAAGTTCGACGGCGTCTCCAGCGCTGCGAATAGTTGGGTCGATAGTTGTCCTGGCGTGACGAGGATTGTCCGTACTCTCTCTGCGCCGGGCGGTGCAGAATCGGAGGACAACTCAGATCGTAGGCAAGTGTGCATGGCGATTTGTCCGGCTTTTGCGGCACAGTAGTCGGAGAGGTTGGCTGCTCCGAGCTTGCCCAGCACGGAAGCAATGGTGACGATTGTTCCTCCTGTCTCCGAGGCGAGCATACCCGGAAGGAAAGTCCTGATGGTGTGGAAGTGCGAGATGAGGTTGACAGAAAAGTTGCGCTCGATGTCTTTCGATGTCAGATCCCAGAGTGGTTTGCCGTTGACGATGCCGGCGTTGTTCAAGAGGATTGTAGGAGGACCAAGCTGGGAGATACAAGATCAGTTCGCGGAAATAAGTACGATTCGAGACATATCTGCCTACATCATCCTCTATCCTCTTCGCAACCTTCTCCACCGCCTCCGCATCGCCCACGTCACAATGGTAGGACCTCACGTCACCTTCCCTCTCATCCTCTGAAGTCGACTGCACAACATCCAAGATTGCCACTCGAGCTCCTCGCATCGCATACGTTTCAGCAATGACCTTGCCCAATCCATTCGCGCCGCCTGTGATGACGACCACTTCCTCAGTCCAGTCGACTTCCCGCGGCATGCCATATGCAACACGCTTGTTGATCACGCTGAGCATCCATATCAAGGTGACTGTGCCCGCGAAGATGCAGGAAGCGATGAACTGAGGACTGTCGTAGGGAGCTTGGATGGAGCGGAAGCAGACGGGAATCAGGCAGGCGACGAATGGGTGGAAGATGCTGGTTGAGAGAACATGTGCGAAGAGGTCGATGGTGAGGTGTTGATGCAAGGGCTTGTCGGCAATGGTGGGCGCCGGCATAATGTATGGCGTTCTGCTCCTCCGAAACCGAAGATGAGGAAAGATGGGAAGGGGAGACAAGGGCGAACTTATTAATTCATGGAAGTGAGGTGAATCGTTTCATGATACCTCCTTAGTCAGCATTCCCAGGACTTTGTACCGGCGGCTAAGTGAGTATCACAGAGAGAAGCATTGATGCGCGTGCTACCGGAGCACATGTCGTGATACGATTTGAGCGTCGGAAGTGAGAAACATAGCACTTGGGGAAGATAGAATGCATGACCAGTTCCATTCCATTAGCTACTTGAAGTTCTCACATTCTCCCACCGCATCTCTAGTAAGCCACCATCAGAGGATACCCCTGAAGCTCACGATCAAAGTTCTTGTGCTGCGAGATCGCAAAGGTGAAGGCACCCACAAAGTCGGCCGCGCCCTTGACCATCTTGACAGCCTCTGTGAAGCTCTGCGGCTCTACCTGTGCGGCAGTGACCACACCATAGCTCTCCGTTACATCTGCGCTAGTGGAGTACTGCATGCCGGAAAGCTCGGTTGCGTCGCGGATGAAGTCCACAGCCTCGCCAGTTGCGCCGATGGCTTTCAAGTGAGCAAAAGCTTCTCGGACCCAGTGAAGGGCCCGTCCGTTCTTGCGGAGAGTAGCGACGGAGTCGGCACCACCTGGCACGTAAATTGCGTCGAACATGGTAGATCTCATACCCTCCAAGTGGTGGTCGGGCTGAGTGCCCTTTCCGGAGTCTTTGCTCTCGCCGGCGGCGAAGATCGGACTTCTCCTAGGGGCGATGGTGAATGGCAGGGCTTTCTGGGCCTTCAATGCCGCCACAATTCCATTGTACGCGGTGGAGTCGAAGCCGTCTGCGATGATGATGGCGACACGCCGTGTCTCAATAGTGGGAGTCTTTGGTGCAAATTCAGTCTGGCTGAGACCTTTGGCGGTCTTGCCATGGTTCGTGCGACCAGCCTGCTGAGGCACGGGGCCACCGACCAGCTCTGCTACGCTTTGAGCCAACTTGAGATCAATGTCGGCCAGTCGTTGAGACATGCGCTCATAGACCACCGGATCTTCGCAATGGTCCAGCTCGAAGCCGAAAGAGGCAGTCATGTGCATCTTCTCCGGTTCAGACATGCTGTTGTAGAACAGCTGTGCTTGGCTGAAGTGCTCGGCAAACTTCTTCGACTTCAGACGTGCTTTGATGCCTTCCACCTTCTGCGGGTATTCAACGTAAGCGCCCTCCTCGGCCTTCGCCGGTGGCACGGCTTCAAAACGATTAGGCCAGTAGTTGACCGTGCCCTTTGTGATGGTATGGCGTCCTTGGCCGTCTCTGTTGTTGTTCATGACTGGGCACAGTGGTCGATTGATAGGGAGCTCCTGAAAGTTGATGCCAATCCGCGAGAGCTGGGTGTCTTGGTAGGAGAAATTCCTGCCGTGGAGAAGAGGGTCGTCGGAAAAGCCTATTCCGGGGGTTACATGACCAGTCGAGAACGCGACCTGCTCAGTTTGGGTGAAATATTCGTCCGGATTGCGATTGAGCTGAAGCACTCCGACGTTCTGAATTGGCACCAAGTCCTCGGGCCAGATCTTCGTAGCATCGAGAATGTCAAACTCGAAATCGTTCTCTTCGCCCTCCTTGATGACCTGAACGCCGAAGTCCCACTCTGGGTACGATCCGCTGTCGATAGCCTCCCACAAGTCCTTGCGGTGGAAGTCGGGATCCTGGCCGGCGAGCTTCAACGCCTCGTCCCACACGAAACTGTGCACACCGAGCTTGGGTGTCCAGTGGAACTTGACGAAATGTCTCTCGCCCTTTGTGTTCTCGAGGGTGAAGGTATTGACGCCAAACCCTTGCATCATGCGGTACGATCTTGGAATAGCTCGGTCACTCTGTTGCCACATGAACATGTGTGTAGCTTCTGTGTGCATGTATTGGAAGTCCCCTTGCACGTGTGTTAGCTTGTTGTCACGATGGAAAGATAGCAGGGCGTGCATACAGAAGTTGTTGTGGGCCGACTGCGCCTGTGGAACTTCATTGTTGGGTTCTGGCTTTCCCGCATGGATGATGTCCTGATTATATTAGCTGGCTTGAAGCAAGAGGCATACAGCACAAGGGGTTATACTAACAGGAAACTTGATGGCATCTTGGATGAAGAAAACGGGAATGTTGTTGCCGACCACATCCCAGTTGCTACGGACTTGTCAGCAATGGAGTGTGAGTACGAGGCTCGATATTTCCCATCTTACCCCTCCTGGGTATAGTGCTTGATAGCGAACTGAGAATGATAGTTAGCTACATTTTCGACCATCAGCAGGCATTGGAAGACCGACTCCTCTGACATCTCGTACTGTGTCCCCGCTGCCTCTGCTGCCGAGCACGGTAGAGAAGCGCACAAAGGTACGTGTGGTCCGCGATGTGTCGGTCAAAACACCAGCTGAGGTATATTGTTCGAGGCTCGTGTGCAATTTGAATGTGCCGAAGGCTCCGGCGCCACGAGCATGAACTACCCGTTCGGGAATGCGTTCGTGATCGAAGCGGTTGATCTTCTCTCGTGATGCGTGGTCCTCGAGAAGGCTTGGACCAGTGTGGTTTTCATTGACGACTTTCAGCCAATCATCTGGAGCAAGGGATCGGTCAGTAACTGATGCTATTTCTTAGATATCGATGACTGCACAACTCACCTGTATTGTTCTGCTTCACGCCATAATCCGTTGTGATTCTATTGGCTGGGTCATGGTAATCTCGAGTGTCTTTTGCCAAGTCGGCGATCTTCTGTCCTTCGACACTACCATTGATGGTCTGCTGGAGCTTGTTGAGACCAGAGGAGACGGTCTGAGCTGCACTGGGAGCCATTTTGATCGTGTTTTGGAAATAGAGAAGGTCGGAGAGGACAGTCAGAGCAGGAGTGCACGCTATGGCGCCGCTCCGAGAGAAGATATATGTGCCTACCTCGTTTCGTGCCGAGTGTTGACTACAATCCTTGCCACCTGCCTTTCAAGCACGCATGCTAGATCCGACCAATCGTTGAATCATGCTGACCACGCGAGAGACAAAGTGATGGCATAGTGAGCAAACGTAGACGCACTTACTGGCATGTACAGCGAGGTACGTCGAAGATATGACTGGCGATCTCGCTACAGGTGAAAGATGCGGTTACCACACGGGAACGTCATGCTGAGCAGCAATGGACGAGGATGTTGCTGCCGGACCCACACTCCATCTCTGATGCCGTCGGGTGGCACAGGATGTCGGCAATGGCATTGCAATCGTGATAGCACTTGGTTAGTCGCCAGATGCTGGTCTTCGCAAGCGAGCGTGGGTGTTCGACTTTGAGAGGAGAAAAGCCTCGTGAAGTGAGGGGGCGCTGTGCGGAGCTGAGTCCGAAGAAGCTCCCGTCCTCCGTCCTCCTACACGCTGTGGTAAACGCTTCGCCCATTGCAACAAGCAGTTTGTGCACTGCATATACCACGAAGCATACCGGCTTGCGATTCGCAACTCTGTCGACTGTCGCCAACGAGCGTCCTCGTGCCCCCGCTGTAGGTCACATTCGTCAGCCAGCTGCCTACGCTTCTCGTCCCTCATCTGCAATCTTCCATCTTCACAACCACATCATCATCACAAATGGGTCTCAGAATGGACGACATACATGACCCGACCGTGGTGCCGTCTGGTCCCACATCGAATGCCTACTCGAGTAGCGCAGCGCCCAAGCAGACCTTGAAGCAACTCATCGAGCAGAAAGAGAACCTGGAGGCCGAGCTGTCCGCCCTTGGCTCGGTACTGGACTCTCACGGAGTCAACATGCGGACTGGCCTTACAACATTCGATGGATTCCCTCGCGCCGATATCGATGTTCCACAAATCCGCACGACAAGAGCAAGAATCATACGTTTGAAGAATGACCACAAAGCTGTCATGGCGAGATTGGAAGAGGCGGTTCACGAACAGTTCGCAGCGGGCAGGACACCTCAGACGAGCGGTCCTAGCAGCTCAATCACAGGACCCAGTCAGTCAATGGCTAGTCGGCCAGCGGCTCCTGTCGTCGAGCCGCCATTTGCCAGGGTGAATACCGTCGTTGCAGGCAGTCCAGCAGAGGAGGCCGGTCTGCAGGTGGGCGACAAGGTCACCAAGTTCGGCACAGTGAACTGGACGAATCACGAGAGACTCAGCAAAGTGGCTCAGGCTGTGCAGCAGAACGAGAATGTAAGTGATGCGGGATGTGTCGGTTGCGACGCAACGCTGACCATGTCGCAGCGAACGATTCTAGTCAAAGTGCTCCGCGAGTCTGAAAGCGCAGCGTCTACCTCACACGAGCTGCAGTTGACACCGCGGCAGGGCTGGGGAGGTCGAGGGCTTCTCGGCTGTCACTTGCTGCCGTTGTGAAGTAGCACTTTTGAAGACATGCTTCACGAGCTTGCACCTGGGTCTACGCAGAAGCGGGCCAATGCGGCCATGGGTGGGCTCGGCCGCATAAACCCAGTGCAGTTGCTCGACATACGTCTGCCGAAACATGCAGAACGTCGTTTCATGTTGACTACCGGTTTCAGGGCGAGTGCGAAATGCAATCAATGTCCACTGTTCGCTTCACGACAAGAGACATGGCAAAGCTTGTCGAAATCGCGGGCTCGATGGCGGGCTCGATGTTGTGGAAGGCGCGTCAACGGAAACGCAATTCTGAAAATGCGCCGAAACTTCGCGTCCGAACAACATGAGGCGATACGTCGAGTTCACGCGCCGAAATTGTGTATACGATTTGTTCCGTGCGCTGGAACGACTGAGGTCGACTCAAAGTGTTCGGCCGAGGAATTGCCAGGCGTCCTCATCACTGGGTTCTTCCAACTTGAGTGCGACAGACGAGCCACTACCCATTATCCACGCGACCGAATGCTTCTTATACACGCGCAATATCAATGTTTGCGGCGCTTGATACGCGGATATTCCACCGTTCTGGGACAACGGTAATGCAGGTGCCGCATTGGCCTACTGCAGGCGGCCCTCGATCATCCTTCCGATTGGGTGTCGACCATCTTCGAAACACCTCAAGCTCTTCTGGTGCATATACTCCAGCCTCTTTTCCGACTTCCCTCCACTGATCTCGTGTATAACGTTCCCTTTTCGCGATATGGTCGTGTCTCGCCACTCGAGAGCTACTCACTTTGCAGTACTCTTCCAGTTTCTGGCCCATCTCATCCAGCTGAACACATCCAGTGAGTCACATTCGACGCAGGTCGCAAGTGGGACAGATCCTCAATGCAGGTCGCCAGCATTTCGCACACAGTAGGACGAGCGAAGTAGGTCCAGAAGAATGTCTGATCCGCACAATGCCTCAGTCTTCAAGATTTCTGAATTCCTCCGATCACAATCAGAAGCGCACGTACATATTCGACATTGGACGACTTGATAACTTTTAATCCTCCACCATGATACACAGCAAGCAGGACCGGGTCCTGGCAGGCAAACCATCGACTTCATTCTCAACCGTTTCATCCGGCGCATCGGCCACATCGGCAGCCAGTGTGCGAAGTGGGGGAAGCAGGCTATTGTTCGGAGAGATCGATACCACGAGCGATCGATGTACGCGCTTCGCATACAAATCCTCATTCAACGCAACCTCGATGCTAATGCCGGTACTTGAACAGCAACCGATAGCTACGCCTCCGTCTGCAACCTCGTGTTATGCGACAGCAGCACTCTGCTCAAATTCTGGCTGGACGAGAATTCTCGAGAAACACTACTCTCATGTCTACCGAAACGAGATCTTGCCAGTTTGAGACTGGCATGCCATGACTTTGGCGTGCGGGCTGCGCCTGCGCTATTCGCCGACTTGAGCATCACATTTTCAACCAACATATTCACTAGGCCGTCGAAGCTGGCCGCGCTGGACCGCCTGGGCTTCTATGTCAAAACTCTTCGATTCAATTTGCCACATTCGGCCGAAACTTTCCTACCACCTTTGATCGAACCCGACACTGGCGCCGAGCTGAGCTTCACCTACACCCCGAACTTGCAAGAGGCTTCGACCAGGCGTCCAAAGTATGGCGACGTTGGCACGACCGAGATCCTCACACGACAATATCCGCCAATCTTTCACGCAGCGACCAACGTCTCTGCATTCGTACGAGCCTTCTCTGCCTTCGTCAACTTGGAACACCTTGCTGTCAGCTGTCCCGGATTTGATGCCTCCCAACGTTTCAGACGGAGCGCGGTCGACTATGCTCTCATTTCTCTTCGCATCGCGGTCGAGAAGAACTGTCTCAACGCTCTCGATACGCTGACACTTTCGCCAATACATCCTGGCGGACTAATCTATCTCGCGCCGCTGCTGGGCTTCGGTGCTTCACCACGCTCTGCCAGCCGATGGTCCCGCGTTCGCAATCTGGTCATTCATGCGAATAGTGTTCCTGCGAACCACAGTAACAGCGAGCCCGATCAGCTCAAACTTCTTCAAACCTACCTCCGTAATTTTCAACATAATCTAGAGACCTTCGACTTTCGCTGGATTGGTCAGCGAGGCCGATTGCCTCTGCGGCGTCCATCACTTTCCGAGCGGCATGGTGAGCATCCAGCTCATGCGCGAAGGGCAGGAGCAGCGAGGCCAGGCACACAGACACCGTCTCTGGTCTTTCCCAAGATGAAGTGCGTCAAGATTGAGAACGTGTCCGCGACATCGCATGACATCAGCACCTTTATCGCGATGCACAAGACAACGATCGAGGAATTGGACCTTGAAGATGTCGACCTCACGCACGGCACATGGGACGACGCCCTGTCACCTTTGACCAAGCGCCCTCTTCGCAAGGCAAGATCCGAGTCCGCAGATATCCCGATCATGCTCTCGCCGACCGCAGCGCCGTCACTCTTCCCGTCGCCCATGGAACGGCTATCTGTAGTGGAGAATGAGCCAGGAGGTCGCAAGAGTCTGCGCATGTCGACTTGGCTCAGATCGAAGGCGAAGCGGCCCTCGACGGCGCAGAAGATGAAGGAAGGTCTGATTGGCTGCGAAGAGCAGCTGAGGAAAGTGCTCAGGGGAAGTGTGTTCGCCTGGAAATGAAGTGTGGAGGGAATCGTGCTGGCACGTTTCTGACTACGACGATAACGACAGAAACGAGACGACGGGTCACAGAACTGACAGATCGATAACGATTGACGACAGCTACGAAAGATGAGAGGAGACTGCGACTTTCGTTAATGATCAGTGCTGCTTCACAAGATTGCAGATAGCATTTGAAACGTCCGTCGTTGCGACCATTCCTCTCTCCCATGGACGTGCTTCGTTTCTCGCCTCGGGCTGTTTAGTCGAGACCCGATGCAGACCGACCTCCCGTGACGCTCAGATCTTGCATACAAACCTTGATGTGGTTGGAAGATATCCATGCAAGTGTGCAGACTAGAAAGAGCCGGCAGCCGGCAGTCGTCTATAGCACGAGCACTAGCAGGGGAATGTGTTGGCGCCATGCGTCACATATGAGCACTACCCTCGTGAAGGCGACGATCGCAACATCGCCTGCCTGAGCTTGCGATCATTCTAATACACCGATGCCTGAGCACACCGCTTTGATCGGTGTTTGTCAACTAATGTGACAGGTCGTCCTGTGCTCCTACGTTATGGACGAGATGAGGAACGGGAGAACTCCACCTTGTGGATACAGACCTCGATAGGAGGCTCCAGCCAAGCAACGGACAAAGTAGCAGGACCGTGTCTACGCTATCCAAGACGACACCCGACGTAAAGCCATAGAGCGGCTCGAAGATCGAGCGGAGGATAATCAGAGAGTGCTCCATAGCAGACTCGGGCCAGACCAGGGGTGAAGAGATGGAGAGACATATGTAAGGACCTCAATACCCTCCCTTGTCGTCGAAGACTCTCATCGACAGCATTTCCCAGAGTTCCACATCTTTTCGTCCTCTTCCTTCATTGTCCTCTCACTTGGCACTCTTCGCCACCACATTCATTTATACCCAACGATCCAGACAACCATCAAGATGCAATTCCTCTCCACCCTGGCGGTCTCCGCCCTCTCCATCGGCGCCCTCGCGGCTCCCGTTCAGAAGCGCCAAACCGAAGCCGTCGCTGACGTGGTCAGCATCGTGAGCGGCCTGAAGGCGTCAGTCGACGTATACCTTCAAGCCATCAGTGAGTAGTTCCCCATGCCAGCTCCTCCCACGACGAGCCCACTCTAATACGCTTTCAGACTCGACCGTCTCCCAGCTTCCTATTTCCGCCAACGTGACCCTCAGCAACATCACCGCCGTCGAAGTCGCACTGGACATCTCCGCCATCACTGAGCTCATCGTCGACGTGACCGAAGTCCTCGAAGTCGCTCTCGGTGGCTCCGTCAGCACCGTTGAGGGAACCGTGTCCGGAACCGTCAGCACCGTCGGTGGAACTGTTGACCAAGCCAAGGATACTGCTGGAGGTGCCGTCGGCCCTCTCATCCCAAGACAAGTTGGTGGTCTTGCTGGTGGAGCGGTGGATACCGTCGAGAAGGTTGCTGCCGATCCAGCCAACACTGTTTTGCAAACCGTCGGTGGTGCCGTCGGGTCTGTCGGAGGCGTTGCTGGTGGCATTCTCCGCCGCCAGATTGACGAGTCCGCTGTCGTGGCCGAAATTACCGCGCTCATTGAGGAGGTTACCTTCACTCTGAAGCCCGTTGTGGCGATCGTGCCATTGAGTAAGTATTCAGATCCTGAAGCAAATGTCAAATGACCTTGGCTAACTTTGCGACAGGCGTTGTAGAGTCCAAGATCAGCGCGCTCGCTGCCTCTGTTGAAGGCCTGGTGGGAACCCTCGACAAGCTTGTCAGCGGCCTTCTGGTCACTGTCGAGGCCTACGTTCCCGTCAGCGCGCTCGCCAAATCTATTGGTCTGTAAAAGGCTGGAAAGAACCGCTCGTGGTCGAGAGGTGGAACGCCCTATTGGAGAAAGTTGTTGCACGAGTTAAGATCCGGTCCGATTGACAAGGACACTTGATGGTTGCATTTGTATTCCTACTATGATATGTTCAGCGTCGGTCTTGACGACTTTCGATTCACAATTGCGTGCCTGATCTATCGTGATCCCATATTCTTGCCTCGATGTGTGCACTGCCATCGACGGAAGCTGGTCTGAGAATGTTCGCGGCCGTCAGTTGATATCTGTCCAGAAAGAAGCTTCGCCACTGCTTCGTGCAACCGCAAGGTCTCTTCACTCGCCCATTCAGCCTTGCATAGGCTCCTCCGCAACGTAATGCAAATATGCACCGAGCAGCTTGATGCCCTCAATGTAGTTGCGGCGATCGAGCTTCTCGTTGATGGAGTGAGCGGCATCCGTAGAGCTACCCATTGGCAGTAACAGCACGTTCTTGCCTGTGGCCTGCTCAAAAGTCAAAGTCACCGGAATGCTGCCGCCTTCGCGGGTAAGATCTGGCTGGACTTTCCACACGCTCTCGACCGCCTTTGCCGCGGCGGTGAAGTTCCAGTGCTTCGGTGATGCGACCCACCACTTGCCTGCGTGCTGAAGGGTAGTCTTCATGGTGTTCTTCGAGCCAAGCGCCTTGAAAGCCTTGTCGCAGTGAGCGTACACCAGCTTGTCGACGTCATCTGGCTCCATGTTGGGCACTGTGCGGATACTGAACTTGCCAATGACCTTTGCTGGGATGACGGTCTTCGCGCCTGGAGCAGAGAAAGCGCCTTCTACTCCGTGGAGCGAGAGAGATGGGTATCTCCAACGACCCATGAGTGTGCGCTCCTTGTCGGGGTAGATACCGGTCTGACTACCCAATGACTGGTACAAGTTGTCCATGGTGAAGGAAATACCCTTGTAGAGACTCTCCTCCTCCTTGGTGAGCGGTGCAACCAGGTCCTTGATGCCTTCAATCTGGATGGTGCCGTTGGTGTCCACAAGGCTTCCCATCACACGGACGAGATCAGTCATCGGTTCTTGAGCAGTGCCACCGAACACACCAGAGTGGAGATCTTGGCCTGGTCCGCTGATCTCGATCGAGTAGTAGCTGCATCCTCGCAGACCATAGGTAAGACATGGCTTCTCGGTGCCTAGCCAGTAGTTGTCACTGATACAGACGGCATCCGCATCCTCAAAGAACTTGCCAGGCTTGCACTCGGCGATGATGAAGTCGTCGAGACCTTCTGAACCGTACTCTTCCATTCCCTCGAAGCACATGAGCAGGTTCACAGGGAACTCGATGCCAGCCTTCTGATGCGCCTCCATGACGTTCAACCAGCCCAGAACCGGACCCTTGTCATCGGTGCTTCCTCTGCCGTACATCCTACCCTTGTCGTCAACCGTCAGCTTGAAAGGCTCAGTTGCCCATCCGTCGGACAAGTTGGCTGGCTGCACGTCGTAGTGTCCGTAGACCAGAATTGTACGCTTGCTCTCGTCTCTCTTCGCCGGGTAGCGACCGATAATGACTGGCGGTAGCTCGAGATATTCCTTGCCAGGCTGCTTGCCCAACTCCCGAGCTTCAACATGTGCATCTAGAGACTCCAACTGGCTCTTGAGGAACATGCCCATCTTGACCACATCTTCCCGACGCTCATCTTCGGCGGAGATGGACGGGATTTCGACAGCTTTGCGGAGACGCTCGATGAAGGGTTCGGAGAGGGAGTCAACGGTCTTGTAGAAGTTGTCGAGTTGAGGAGCCATATTGGGCGAAGGCGTTTGGCGATAGAGGTATGGCACTGAGGAGCTTTAGGGTTGGATGATGTAGTGGAGGACGCGAATCGAGGACGAATGCGTTGAAGGACGTTTGGTCGCTTCTGGACTGTGCGAAAGATGACAGCAGGGCGGGAGAAGTAGCGGATGGACATGAATGAATTGTTGAATGACTCCTTCCTCTCTCTGCGATCTCTGCCCCACTATCAGGGCATGTTTGGATACACCCTTGCCCTGCATAAATCTTGCACAGTCACGAGGAAAGCAAGCTTATGCCGAGACGTTGAGCCGCATTCTTGGTCGACCGATCCATTAAAGCCCCTTTCTTTCTTTCCATTGTTGAATATCAACATCGGCGGGAATCTTCTGTTTCTTGAAGCGCTTCGTCCGAAAAAGATGGCAACATGATGGAATGGCCCTCTTCTCGCCCTTCTTTCGCCTTCCTGGACGCTGGCATCGACGCAGAGCGCGTCGGACGCGAATGGCGATTCAAACTACTGCCATTCTGGTCGTCCTGTTGATATTGGTTCCAATCTACGTCGTCTACAAACCGCCCAAGGTGGCCATTAGCTACTTCCAACATCGCTTTCCGGAAGTTCTTTTCCAGGTCAACACGGCGAGAAAGATTGTCGCGCTCACGATCGATGACTCGCCAAGCCAGCACACTCGGGAGATACTGGACATTCTGAAAGCCAACGACGTCTCCGCAACATTCTTCGTCATCGGAAATCAAGTCTCGCAACATCCGGACGTTCTGGCTGAGATTGTTGCTTCGGGCAGCGAGCTGGGAAATCATGCTATGCACGACGAGCCGACTGTTTCTCTGACCAATGCGGCCCTCGAAGCGGAGATACGAGAAGTCGATGGCTACATTGAACAAGCCTACAAGACCTCGAACAAAGACCGTGGTTTTCACTTGTTCCGTCCTGGCTCCGGAGTCTTCAGTCAACGCATCTTGGATGTGGTTACCACGGCCGGTTACAAAACAATCCTTGGCAGCATTTATCCGCATGATCCATTTATCAGTACCTGGAGACTGAACGCCTGGCACATTTTGAGTATGCTCAGGCCTGGTGCGGTGATCATCTGTCATGATCGGCGGCCGTGGACGGTGCCAATGCTGAAGAAGGTCGTTCCGGAGATGAAGAGGAAAGGCTATGAAGTTGTGTCTGTCTCGAAGTTTCTGGATTTGACAAATACATGAAGGAGCTGTCATTCAAGTCAAGATATTCCTATTTTCGAGTGCATGGGGAAAGGATCACACTCCAAGTCTCGAAAGCTATCATCCGCCTGAATGCTCGTTGGGCATTTCTGAGCTGTGCCGAAGTCAGAGTTGGAAGTACGATGCCCATCCGTAGCCTGTCAAGCGGCACATCGTCGACGACAGTGTATCAATGGTATCAGCGCATCGGCAGGACAGCAAAGCGAGGACCGAAAGACACATCCTTGCACTCCAGGCGGACCAAAGAGGCGAAAGGTGGAATATGGCAGCACGAAGAAGTCTCCGCGATCCAGCCCTCTGCACTCAGCATGGGTTTAGCGAGCATTTGGAACGATGGCCATCGAGCGGCGTCTGGTGCGATCGTTGCCCACGCATCCGAGCGAACAGCGTCGCAATGGAGGATCTCCATCGATCGCACTCCCAGCTTTGAACGACTGACGTCCGCCCAAGCGGTAGCGGCACGAGAACACATGTAGCTTCGAGCTGATGAAATGCTTTGAGTGCCATGGACATACATACAATCAATTCGCTTCAGAAACGAGAGCAGGTCTGGGCATGATAGACAGCTAGGTGAAGTGAACAATGGCCGATGACGGCGAGGGGTCGAAGGTGGGGTCTCAAGATTTATCCAGTCGACAAAGACATCACTTCTCGAATAGCACATTGATCAATATATTCTTGAAGTCCACGAATTCTTGTCCTCACAATGCCCATTCTCGACTACAGCAATCGAGTCGTGCTCATCACTGGCCTCGGTGCGGTGGGCGAGGGTTATGGCAACGGCGGAGCAATGGCCGTGACAATGGCACGACAAGGCGCAATAATATACGGCTGCGACATTAACCTCGACGCGGCGAACAAGGCCGCTGAGGACATACGAAACGACGAAGAAGTCAAGAATCACCCTTCCAGGAAAGCTGGAGCGAGTATAGTGGATGTGTTTCAACAGCGGACTGTGAGTAGTGAGCTGTTCTGTAGCTACAAGCTGTCGGCAAGGACTCACCATCTACCTCCAGGACGTGACGAAAAAGGACGCCTGCAAAGCCTTCGTCGATGCGTGCATACAACAACACGGCCGCATCGACGTTTTGATAAACAATGTGGGCAAAAGCGAGCCGGGTGGCCCAGCAGAGCTGACGGAAGAAGTCTGGGATGCGCAGATGGACGTGAATTTGAAGAGTGTCTATCTGATGTCGAATCTCGTCCTTCCGATCATGGAAAAGCAGGAGACGGGCGGCTGCGTGCTCAATGTCTCTTCCGTGGCTGGCATGAGATATGTCGGAAAACCTCAGGTCGCTTACGCCGCTTGCAAGGCTGCCATTATCCATTTCACCAAGACCACGGCCGTGATCTATGCGCAGAGGACGGGAGGGAAAGTGCGGTTGAATACGGTCGTTCCAGGCCTAATCAATTCCCCCTTGGTGTCGGTGTTGGCGGACAAGTATGCCGATGGTGATCAGGAGGGCTACCGCAAGGTTCGAGACAAGCAGACGCCGACCGGGAAGATGGGCACGGTCTGGGACATTGCACACGCCGCGTTGTACTTGTGCTCCAGGGAGGCATCCTTCGTTACAGGCCAGGAGCTCGTGATCGATGGAGCGATGATCAACAGTACCGGACAGCCCTGAAAATGGGTTGATCTCAATGGCTTATATTCGACATGGCTTCGCAAACCGTTGTCGACAGCACATGCTGCTATGCTTCTCAACCAGACTCGAGCAGATCAACCATCCCAATCGTCCGTTGAGCTTGGTCAGCCCATCCCTCTGCTCTGACGACCCGAACGTGGATCTTCTTAACCATGTCGAAGACTTCTTTGCCCTCGCCATTGTCCGTCTGCCAGTCGCCCATTCGATGGCTGTATAGCTCCAAGAAACACAGCATAACATCGTACAACATGCCTACATGTTGAGGATATGATATGTACCTGTAAGTCAACGCCAGGATGGGCAGTAGTTGGTGTTCCGATCGATTCGCCAGTGCTGTCCGCAATGCACTCCGGTGGCGCAGTGCAACCAGGAGCGTGAAAAAGTCGTCCTTGTCGAATTGCTTCCAGCCGTCAGGAGGAATGACAAGGTCGAGAGCCTGACCATATTCGCCTGCTCTCAGGCTCTTTTGCCATGGTCGTAGCTTCTTGATTCTCTGTCGATCGTTGCCAGTGATGACGATGTCAGCACCTTCGCCTCTGAAGTCTTTGCCACGATCTCTTGCTCGGATGCCCTGTCGAAGATCCTTCTTCTTCTGCTTCCGTTCGTATTCGTCGGCCTCTCCGGCCATCAGAGCCTGCATTTTCTTCTCTCTTTCGCGAGCCTTGACCTTTTCGGCCCCGATCACGCGGGTGCGAATGGAGAGAAGTCCGCTCTGCAGACCAACAGCGAGATGGCGGTCGTCGCGGTCGGCTTCATTGCCAGCTGGTGAAGGCACGACGGCGAGACTAAGAATTGGCGAAGGATACTTGAACCCATCAACGACTTCCCAGCTCGCGGTATTGTGAATCTTGACATGTCCGTCCAGCGCTCCAGTCAAGATGCGTGTGCCGTGTTGTGCAGAGGCCAGCGCTTGTACACTCTTTTGATGCGATCGGATGACGTGCTCGGGCTTGCCCGCCACAAAGTTCAAGATGGAGACCTCGTTGCCTGCAGCTGCAGCGATGCTCAAGCTGTTCAGCGTGAGGACGTCCTCAATGGGTGCGCCAAACTTGAACACCATCGCTGCTCTGTTGTTTTGTTGCCGGGTATCCCAAATGCGCACCGTCTGATCGTAACTCCCACTCACGACCATGTTCCCTCCTTGTCCCGGAAGATATCCTCCGCTTCGCACGTAGTCCTCGTGTCCGACACCAGTCCACTTTGCGGCATCCTCCGTCAAGTCCCACACTCGTACCATCCTATCGTCGCTACAGCTCATCAAATCGGTGAGCACGCTTGGACTCCATCGGACCACATGTACCGGCAGCTTATGCGCAGACTCGCCCCTCCATTGTTTCAAAATGGCCCTCGAGCCCGTGTCGAAGGCCTGTATGATCCCACTGTCACCGCCTGCCAGTAAGATGCGGCCATCTCTTCTTAGCGCTCCAGAATGTGCTGTGTCGTCCACGCCGAATCGACTGATGGTCTTCACGAGTTTTCGAGTCTTGGTGTTGTAGATCTGCACTCTGCTGCCACTCGTGACCGCGAATGTGTCTGCTTGGGCGCCATTGGGGTTGTGGTCGGGGATGAGGATGGATGTGACGGCGACGTTGTGCGGAGAAGGAAGCAGCAGCTGGTTCTTGAAGGTCTTCCAGTACGTCTGATCGGCTGTCTGCGGCGCGGGTCCCGGAGCTGCGCGAACCCTCGGCAAAGGGGCGACTTCAGCAGCCATACTGTCGTTCGAGAGGAGTAATGTTCAAGGGAAATCAGCCGTATCCCGCATGGTCGCCGGCGATGTGGTCTTCAAATCGAGCCGGAAGAAGTTGGACGTTGGACGAGAGAATAAATTCCGAAATAAGCTTTGAGCTTTGCAGGACTGCTCGGCAAACCTGCCCGCTTGAGAACATACGGCAGCATAGAGAGCATAGAGCCAACGACTTCATCTCGCTCTCGTCACTCGTGTATAAGTTACAGGCAACTTATTCTTGGAGACACCAAAGCATGTTTGATGTGCTCGGACACCCAATGTTATGATTTGCCAAATTAAATCTGACATTGGCTCTCCACGCGAGGCTGGAATGCACCATTCCAGGTTCAGTCCCATTCAGGATACACGCGGTCTGATCTTGGCTGGATCGTCTGCTCTCCTACGGGACCCGATACCTGATATCGCTTGACCGCTGGCGTCGTGTCTACTGCTTCAACTGTCATGGGAACATGCAGATGACACCATGGAGAGCGGCCTCCGAGCAAAGCAACGCACTCGAGCATCTTTTCACCGCAAGCTTGCAAAACAGTCGCGTTGAAGATCTGGTTGTGCATACGCGGCGTCGCGTTCTACATTCCACAATGTTCAGTCCCTGTAGCGACCAAGCTATCCTCATCCCTGGGCTCTCCCGGCGGGCCAATGTATGTCAGGTTTGCATCCATTCCCTAATATCCAGCTCCTCTCCTGTCTACTCCAAGTACAGACGCACGATCACAGAAGTGCAGACGATCAGGAACAATGCCTTCTTACACATCATCTCTTTGCCATGCTCTCATCGGCATTGTGATGGGATGTGCAGGTCTGGCCAGTGCCCTGGAAACATGCAGCGTGGAACGACAGACCGTTCACGAACAGATTGTCTCGGTCAATACCGAGGTGCTGAGCAACACGACGTTCTTCCCCGTTCCGGAGGTCGCAGTCACCATCACCAATGCGCCCACCAGCCTCGACGGCATCACCACGTTCCGATGGACCGAATCACCCAAGATAACGTGGGGCGCGACGTTGACTACGCACGCCTCAATTCCGCAGAGCCTTCAGAGCCTGGCGACAGCCTCAAGTGGTCTCGAAAATACCTCATTCATTCTCATGGTCCTGAGATCCGACGGTCTTCAGGCCCGACAGCAGGGAGATGTGAGTCTTGAAAAGGTCAACATTCATTCGTCGACTAACATGGCTGTCACAGGTCTACATGGGAGCTAATGGAACGACCTCCAACGACTGCACTGTATCGCCAATATACGCAATTACCAACGGCGTTCTCACCGCGACGATGAACGGCGTCAGATATACCTACTCCACTGCTCCTGGCCTGCCGTATACCAAATTCAACCCATCTACAGTGCCAGGTGATATCACGACGGCCTTCGCGCTGACCGGCAATGGATATCTCATCTGGAGAAATGCGAATTTCTTCGGCGGAGAAGCTGGATTCTGCGCGTTGCAGAACGGCACGGTATACGCAGTTTTCCAAAAGGATGCCCGACCGGAGGGTTGCTTGTACATCAGTCTGAGTCTCTTCGATGTGTCAAGCTGTCAAGCGTTGCAGCTTTCGACGATCACGGGGCCCACGGGCGTAAGTTTTATCGCATGTGCTGCGTGATGTATCATTGACTGACATGATTAAGCCGACTGGACCAACTGATGAGTACCACGAACTTCTACATCTCGACGCAAGGCTGACATATCTTACGCCCGACGGGCGCGGTTGGAAGCACCGGCCCCACGGGGTGAGTTGAATAGGTCTCCCAAACCCACAAACAAAGTACGCTAACACTCTTGACAGGCCACAGGATAAGTACATCCAGATCTTACGGTTGAAGAAAGAATATGCTGACATGGCCTACGCCCGACCGGCGCCGTCGGAAGCACCGGGTAAGCACTCGTGGTATCTCCTATTCATACGTCACGCTAACACTTGCAACAGCCCTCAAGATAAGTGCAGCCAGAGCTTGCTGTAAGAGAAGATACTGACACCGCGCACGCATTCAAGGCATACAAGGACAGACAGGAAGCGTAGGGTAATACATCGTTCACAACCGTGTCCTCCACGTCCTCTACTAAAAGTTATCGCAGGCCTTCAGATAAGCACCCACATTTGCGCCTCACAATGTTGATGACCTACTGACACAACGCACGTCCTCCCGGCGCAACCGGCAGCGTGGGGTAAACTCTTGCAATCCCTCCTAGCTATGTGGTACGCTGACGTTCATCCAGGCCTACAGATATGTACATCCGATTTCTTCACAACGACGATCAACTAACATAGCTCACGTCCAACTGGCGTACAAGGCGTGCAGGGAACGATCGGGTAAGTTGCTGGTTGCTGCGATGTATCCAGTTGAACTTTGTGGTAACATTTGTAACAGGCCTACAGATATGTATTCGGACCATTCTCTTTGCGAGCGCAGACTGACACCGCCAACGCCCACAAGGAAGACAAGGCGTGCAGGGAACGATCGGGTAAGTTGCTGGTTGCTGCGATTTATCTAGTTGAACTTTGTGCTAACATTTGTGACAGGCCTACAGATATGTATTTGGACCATTCAGTTTGCGAGCGCAGACTGACACCGCCAACGCCCACAAGGAAGACAAGGCGTGCAGGGAACGATCGGGTAAGTTGCTGGTTGCTGCGATTTATCTAGTTGAACTTTGTGCTAACATTTGTGACAGGCCTACAGATATGTATTTGGACCATTCACTTTGCGAGCGCAGACTGACACCGCGAACGCCCACAAGGAAGTCAAGGCGTGCAGGGAACGATCGGGTAAGTTGCCGGTTGCTGCGATGTATCCAGTTGAACTTTGTGCTAACATTTGTGACAGGCCTACAGATATGTATTTGGACCATTCACTTTGCGAGCGCAGACTGACACCGCGAACGCCCACAAGGAAGTCAAGGTCTGCAGGGCAACGTCGGCAGTGTTGGGTAAGTGCCCGTCCTTCTTTCGACTGCACGTTATACTGACGGTCATCGAAAGGCCTTCAGATAAGTCCAGATAGCTCTGCTCCACGAAGTAAAACTAACGCAGCGCACGCCCACGAGGAGATGTCGGCCCAACCGGCCAGAGCGTCAGTCTCTCTCTTTGGCGAGTCCACATGACAAGCAGCATATTGACAATGCCAATAGGGAGCCATTGTACGGTCACTACCACATCATATCATGATGAGGATGCTGATAATGAATGCAGGGAGCTACGGGGGCGATAGGGCCAACGGTATATTGCACTCCTGCTCCACTCTGCTGGGCACACACTAATCAATTCACTGTACAGGGTCCGAGTGGGGCCACCGTACGAGCACATCAAATCTACTATCTTGTCATGACGACACTGACAGAGAGCAAAGGGCGCAACGGGCACGGGAGTGCAAGGAGAGCGAGGAGAGCGAGGAGAGATTGGACCTACGGTATATTGATTTCCAAGCCAACCCACGGAGCACCCACTAATTGAACCAACATGAAGGGCCCGAGCGGAGCAACCGGAGTCAGCGTACGACTACATCCAGCGTATGATGTATTAAAGACACTAACAGCGAGAAAAGGGGGCGCCGGCCGCCGCAACATCAGCAGTCACATTCGTCTACAGCTATCTCGGCTGCTATGTGCACTCATCCATTTCAGGTGGAGCCGGCACCAGGGCACTCGATGAATGGCGAACATCTAGCTCGCTTACATACGGCTACCTGTGCGCTCGATCTTGCATAAACAGCAATAACAACCTTTACAGTAAGAAAGCCACAGGATAGAAGGCTTGCAGCGTTCGAGATTGTCTCTCGAGCTACGGCAGCAGGTCTCGGTCTGTCCTTATACCCTGTGTCCGAACCTTTGCTAACCCTTCTGCTCTTCTGTTTTAGTGGGTCTGCAGGAGGCGCCGGGACCAAACAGCCAACGCCGTGGAGCCTGCTGGTGTGGCAATGCCATCAGATATGTGTCGAGGTACGTTCAGTTGGGCTAGTTGAGTTGAGATCTAGCGATGAAAGTTGTACTGACATTCGTCGTAGCAGTAGCGGAGCTCTTGGGGCGGGTACTGTCACAGGTGAGCTACGAGTCGTGCACATCAGTCCTTGGGAGGACTGTCCCAGCTAACGAGATCAGGGCCTGCGGGCGAAAACAACTGCGATGAGTGCCCCCGCATAACCGGAGCTCAGGCCGGATATGATGGTAAACAATCCGTTGGAGTATGCGGCAATTCGACTCTTGGGACGATTGCCATTTACTCTAGAGGAATCTATGTGTGAGAAGACGAGAGCTGTTGGTCTTCCTCTATTGGCTGGCACTTATTCGCATTCATGCACCTTGTCCGCATAATCAATACATCAGAGAGAATCAAATTTCAACGTGTCTGCCTCGCAGGTGCATGTGATGGAAGGAGACCATGACGGCGTCCCTCCGTGCTTCCGCTCAAACTGCACCATCTAAGCCCACCGGGCGATACCTGTACGGTGAAAGGTGCGCGGAAAATTGGAGAGATGTGCATCAGGATCGTTGCTCTCAATGTGTATCTACGCTTTCGTGTGACATGCACCGCACGAGGTAGGCCTGATGAGGTTGGTTGGAGTGTTGCACTCTGAGCGGAAGGATGGAGGTAGAAGAGCGTGGTGGGCGCGTACATGAAGCCACCCCTTCAACTGGTCCGCAACATGGCGTGCCAGACATCATACTTTCACAAGACCAAGGTAGGTGCATCCTCGGCGTCTTACACAGGCTGAAAGTCTCTTCGCGCGGAGCCGCAATGATCCCATCCAGCGCTTTGCGCTCCGCATGCACTTAAGATGTATCTCATTCTCGACATTTTCCCACGTCAACTCGTTGAACCACTCCGTTTAGACGCATTCTCGGACCCATCCTCTGACCCTGCCCTCTTTTCCTGCCCTCTCTTCTCTCCTCCATCGTCATTCGCGGCCTGCTTCTTCTGCTTGCCCTTTGCCCGCTTTTCCGAGACATACTTGAACGATCTCCCAATGCCAGCAGTGAAGACGCCCTTGACAGTCTGCATCGTCGAAGGCCAGGACACCGTCTTGCGTACTCCATCGCCCATGACTTCAGGAAGATCGCTCTGCTCTGCGATCCTCCTCTCAAAGTCACCACCTTCACGACGATGAAACCCCTGTGGATCTTCGTCCTGTGTTCCCTCCAGGATATCGTCAAACGCGCTGCCTGGTATCCCAAACTTCTTCTTGTAAGAATAGTAAACTTTTTCGCGGAAGGCTCGCGGAAGTCGGCGGACCATGTTTCCACGCTTGGTCGGATCCATGTCCTGCGATAATGACAAACCTTCCTCGCCACCCAGGACATCTTCCAGATGGCTGATAGTGCCTGTGTGACGAATCGCGTCGTCCTTCTCCCAGCCGTAGGCTTTTGGTGTTCGAGAGTCGGTGAATGTTATGTTGGGTAGATTCTCAATAAGAGGAACGTATAATTGTCGGAAGCCTGGAAGTTGTGCACCCACAATGTTGGAGACCTTGGTAGGGCTTTCCGAAGCCATCATCGAAGACATGCGTGGATCACCCATGTATGATAGGCCAGCAATACGCTCATACAACTGTCGCTCGGTGAATTTCTCCGGCAGCATTAGTAATGCTGTCCGTAGGGCAGAGATCAGATTGACCTGGTTCGCGAGACGGATTCGTGGGTCATCGCGGAGAATCTTGACAGGCTTCTGCAATCGTCCGGCGAGGTAGAGAGTGTCCCAATTGCTCAGATCTCGAGCTAGTGTGTCCAGATGGACAACACCGTACTTGATCATCACGCCGTTGACGGTGATGAACGGGTTATAGTACATCCCAGCTCCCCACCCGTCCTGCATCCAAGAGACCAGGGCGGAGCTATTCGGCATGAACCGCAGACCAGAGTAGTGATGAGGATTCTGTGCCAAGTTCAAACTATGCCAGTGCTGCGTGTGGCTCACACCAAATATGAAGTCGATGACTTTTGCTCCACCTTTCTGCCACTCCTCAACAGCCTTGGGTGGATGCGGGTGTGGGCTCAGGTCCGTACTGACTCCGGACGAAGATTTCTGGCCAAACACGCCGGATCCATAGGCAAAGGCATATCGAATGGGAGCTCTGAACTGCCAAATTATCGATCGTAGAGACTCCTTGAAATCCTCGTTGATCTTGATGTGTTGATTGTAGCCAAAGTACTGATGCGGGAGATCCGAGAACTTTTTGATGTTGTAATCCGCATTCTCTTCCCAACCCGGTGGTAGACTCTGGTTCGGAGCGTCCTTTGCCGTGCTGTCGACTGAGCCTTGCTGACGATTTGAAGGTTTCTCTTCCGCACCTGACTTCGAAATGCTCGACCGAGATTCCGAGCTCTTGACCGACGAATTCGAGCTTGAAGAAGAAGAAGATTTTGACGAGATATCCTCGTGTAGTAGAGGTGTTGCGGAGAGGGATCGTGCTTGTTGCGAGCGTCGCAAACAGGAGGGTCGGTAGTGGTATGCGGCTTGGCCAAGCAAGAAGGAGTGTGCGCCGACAAGGGAGTGGAACGCTGGCGACCACTATGACAATGTCAAACGTTGTTCTCCATGAGGAAGAATGCGCGAAGCTTACGGCCAGTTTATTGGGTAGAGACATGTTGGGAACTCTCACAAAGCCAGAGATGTGCTTTAATGGAACGTTGAAGGCATGGTCCGGATTCGGGAGGATTATCTGAATCGACCGTCTATGGAAGTGAAGTCATCGGATCGGATTATAGCAGGGTCGTAGAAAGAGAGAGGAGGAGGGAGAGCGAGAGGAGAAGAGAGAGAAGAGGTCTGGACAATGCCCTGGACAATTGGAAGTCGCGCAAAAGTTGAGCTGCCCTGAGCTGAGGTCGGCTGTCTTTCAACAACTGACGTAAGCCGCTTGGGCCTTTGTTTACGCGACAACATTGGAGGCTCTCCATATCTCATTGACCATCGTCCGATACCGCCAAACCGCCCGCACCGCATGCGCAGCACAGATACCCCAGTATAGCGATCACATTGCCGAGCATCGACAGCATGACGGCTCCGGCGAAAGATCTGAACAGTTTCGCGGCGCGCCTGGCGACTTTCACCACATCACATCACCTCGCCAAACGACGCGCCAGTGCGAATGCCTCCAAGAAGAAGAAGGATGGGACGGTCGAATGGCCTCATGAGTATCCGTCTGGCGATGCTGTACGCGCTTCAAAAATGTTCGTCACAAGATCATACTGACATGCGTCTATCTAGCTCGCCCACGCCGGTTTCTTCTACCGACCTTCCCACGACTCAAACGACAATGTGCAGTGCTTCATGTGCAGCGTGAAACTTGATGGATGGGAAGCAACCGACGACCCAGTCAGCGAGCATCTTGCACACTCCAGCGGATGCGCGTGGGCGACATCGATAAGTGTCAAGCGTGAAGAGGGAGACCTACGAAAACCCGATCAACGCGATCCATTATCCGAGGAATTGTACGCTGCTCGGACTGCAACCTTCCAATCGGGAGACGGATGGCCTCATGAGGGAAAGAAAGGATGGAAGTGCAAGATTAGCAAAATGGTGGAGGCAGGGTGGGTGTTGGATCCGACCGACGAAACCGAGGATCGTGACGGGGTGACCTGCATGTACTGCAACCTCAGTCTGGACGGATGGGAGCCCAAGGACGACCCATTTGTGGAGCACAAGCGACGTGAACCTACGTGCCCATACTTTGGTCTTCTGGGAAACTACCACGGAGCGGAGGCTGCGAATGGCAAGATCAAGAAGACAAAGGGACGCGGCAAGGCTTCGGCTAGGAGTAGTATTGCTAGCAAAGCCAGCCGTGTGAGTACGCAAAGTATCATGAGCGAGGTTCCCAGCGTGGCGGGCAGTTTGGGAGAGATGGAGCTTGACGGTGATGCGGCTGGCGTTGACGATAGCATTGTCACCACCGCTACAACAGCATCTCAAGTAAGCATCACAACGGGCAAGAAGAAGGGAGGCAGGACAAAGGCCGCCGCGAAGGGTACCAAAGGGAAGAAGAAGGTCGTTGAGGAGGATCGAATGGAGATCGAATATCCGGACATCGCCGCATCACAGCAAGTGGAGGATCAGGCTGATGTACCGCCAGCCAAGAAGACGCGCAAAGCAGGACGAGCATCGAAACAGCTCGATTCTTCTGTCGTTGAGGTCAGCCAGATGGATATTGCTCCGCCGAAGAAGACGACTAGGACCCGGAAGGCTAACGGCACTCGGCCTGAACCGGAGCCTGCACATGTGCCCGCCACACCAGATGTCGATGCGGTAGAGGCGACGAGGAAGACTGAAGTCGCGGCGCAATTGCAGGAGGAGCTTGAGCATTCCATGGATGAGCCGGAGCTCATTCAACAACATGCCGCAAAGCCACAACGTGGTTTGAAACGAACTTCGGAAGGCGTTGCGAAGGTGGATTCGAGCATGTTTGACGAACAACCAAATGACAAGCCAGTGGCAAAAGTCAAGCGAAGTCGCAAGCCTAAGCAAGCGTCTACGGCGTCAACCGACATGGAGCTTGAGTCGCAGCAACCACACGTAGACAGTGCGCAGGTCGAATATTCTACGCACGAAGAGAACGAAGAAGTCGTGAAGCCGAAAGCAAAAGCAGCGTCAAAAAAGACCAAGGCCAAGCCAAAAGGCAAGAAAGCATCGACTGTACGATCATCACGGTCGTCAAAGCTGAGCAACCAGGCTTCGGAGCCCGAGCTGGACTTTGAAGAGCATGAGGACCTAGAGAGAGACGAGTTGGAGATTGAAAAAGAGCTCGAGCGAATCGCTGCGGAAGAGTTGGCTCAAGCTGCTGTTCAAACAGAACAAGATCAAGTGGATGAATTCGAGACGTCGCCCTCCCAAGGTCGCATCAGCAAAGACACCGCGGGCTTCGAAGCACATACCGAGGACGAGCACGACGTGCCACCCGAGACGCACGACTCACCTCCCCGAATCTCCCTGCAACTTGGTGAACACAAGTCGTTGATGTTCAGTCCGACCGGCAGCGATAAGGAGAACCTGCCCTCGTCAGTCATGGCACCTTCAGCAAAACAAGCCCACCCGCAACTCATCATGAGCCCCACGAAAACCTCCCGCATCCCTCTCGCCCTTGGCACACCGAACCGATCACCAACCAAACAATTCCAGAGTCCCAGCAAACAGATTTCCCACCTCGCGTCGACCGCGCCGTGGCAAGCCGTCGACCTCGACACCGTTCTCCTCGCGTCTCCGCAACCTACGCCTGGCCGCGTTGGGCGACAACTCGTTGCCGCGGCTGGTGAGTTGACGAGTCCCGAGAAGAAGATGAGTGTGGAGGAGTGGGTGCGCTTCCGCGCGGAGCAGGGCGAGGAGACGTTGAGGAGGAGGTGTGAGCAGATGGTCGCTGCGTTTGAGCGGGAGGGGATGAGAGGATTGGAGTGCTTGGGTGGGATTCAGGTTGTGGATTGAGCGGATTGTTGGAGATGAGTGGATTCGAAATAACGGGTCGAGATGCATGGAATGTGTTCTAGCCGAGTGTTGAGGAAGGCACTCTCGTGTCTGCGTTGGAAAAGAAAGGCCGCGTTGGATAGAGACCGTTGGCAGACAGCTCGCAGATTGAGCATTGTACAGACAGACGACAATACGACTTTCAAAACATTTTCATGATACAGTGTCGTGATGCTAGTAAATTCGAAGCACGAAGAAGCATGCAGTGAGCGGAACAAGTTCACTCTTCGTTTGGTCAAGGCTCTAGGCGTTGGCGGAAGGCGTTGACTGCAGGCACACCAGCTAGCGGCCAAGTCTTTTGTGGCCAATCAAAGTCGAACCAGGAGAGCGTTGATGCTGCTCGATGAGATCCTCAGGCCAGCCGGAGGGCGTTGGTCAAAGAGACAAATACTAGCGCGGGTTCAACATGAGCAAATGGCAGCCCTGTAAGCATTGCTGCTCGTAGATGCATTCATTATTCGTAAGGTACCTATATCAACTGTCCAGAGGACGTTAACCCCGAGCTACCTTAACCCTCATGCCGAAAGGCTGAATCTGTCGTTCCCAACAATGCAATGCAATAACCACTGTCCCAGTCCCGAAAATTGCTGTGCTTGCTGCTCCCATCTCTCCTCCACAGTCCGGACAGATTCCGAGCAATCCAGTCGTGGTGGTGCCCGCCCATGGTATGCGCCATTCCACATATCTTCACGCGGCGCCAGGCGTAGCCATTGCAATATGGTCCAGCTCCAGGCGGCGCCGAACGGGACACCTCGCAAGCTGCGATGCTCGACCTGGTTTGGTCTTCCCGCAGCTTCGCCATGTGAGATGCGTGGTCTGCGCTCGAGTAGCGGCGTAGGCGTTGACTGTTTGCGATGGTGTCGTTCGTCCAGACAAATGATCGAAGAAGTTTTGCCAAATCCTCGAAACATTGAAAGCCAGCACCATATTGTCAAGCAGCCTCATGGCAGCCTTCTCTCTCTCCTAGGTAGACCACAGCCTGTTCACTCCTCCTCACTCTCCTCGCTCCCATCATCATCCTCCATCATCGCCAGAGCAAGCTGCTTATCCAGATCGTCATCATCATCTCCCACAGCAGCCGCATTCGCAGCCGCCCCGACGCTGTGTCTATGCGTCTGCGCAGGCGAAGGTAGCTCCAGATCATCCACATCCGCGTCGTCGTCGTCTTCCTCGCCCGCATCTCCCTCTTCGCCTTCGTCCTGGGGTGCGTGATGAGCATCGTCCGCTTCCCGCTCGGGACTGCTGTCGCCGAGCTCGAATTCGTAGACTGCACTGCTCACTTCTGGCTCTGCTTGCTGCGCTGGAGAGTGAACATGGCCCGGACTGCTCGCGGCGGACCGTAGACTGATCGGACCGGTTCCCAGTTGGCCTCCAAGCGCAAGAGCCATGGACTGCTTCGGCGGTTTCTCATTGACTGGCGTCTCGTTCTCGAGGATGAGTTCGCCGGAGTCCTCAATCGAGAGTCGTCGGATGGAGGCTTTGCGGTCCATACGTAGCTTGGGAACGTTGGGTTTCGGCTTTTGGCTAGCACTCTCTGCTTCCGGTGATGGCTCTTGTCCCGCTTTGACTCGTTTGGGATTCGCTTTCGGCGCAGCTGCAGGTTTCCGTTTCTTCGCGGCTGGGCGTGTGACGGGTGTGCTGCGAGCAGCTTGAGATTGGACACGCGGTGTAGGCGCCGTGCTGTTCTTGGTGTCCTGCGAGACATTGGCATTCTCAGCGGCTTCCAACTCGGCCTTGAGAAAGTGTCTGTAGTCGAATGGATTCGATTCATCCGCAGGCATGTCCTCGTCACCTTCTCCAAACAAGTCTCCCTCGTCCGCCTCTTCCACCGTCAGGGAAGGGTACTTGGAAGCGAGCTTTGAAGCGTTGCTCTCCGTGGGTGTCCTCGTAAGGTTGAAAGTATGTAGACTGCTCAGCCGCTCCAGCACCATCTCTTTGTCCTTGCCCTCTCCTCTGCACACCAACACATAGCTATCTTCATTGTGGACGTGGCGACCTGCGTAGGCGTACGTGCCGTCGTCGCTTTCCAGCGACAGTTTGCTGAGTCCCACATCGTTTCCGGCGCTGATGGTGACTTTACGAGGTCTTTGCTGTAATTGCGGCTTGTGGTTGTATCGAATGCTCGTGTATCGCGAAACTCCAGGATCGTCGTTGAGTATGCTAGCCCCGAGACGGATGGGGTATGTGGCTTGGGATTTGAGATCAAAGGTCGACGAGGACATGGCGGCGGTGGCCATGAGCAGAGCGAGGAAGAGGAGATAGCAGAGTCCGGGAGGAAGTGTCTACATGGTCAACACTGGATTGCTTGATGTGGGTGACACGGAGCTTTCTTTGTTCGCTGGCGATGAGCACGTCAGGGTGGTGAGTTACTAGTGAGCTATACGTACGTACCTGGCGCAGATCCGATCTATTACTCCGGAAAGCCGGAGAACGGCTGGCTCCAACAACCTTGTGCACGCTCCCTCGTCCGCTCTATTTTTGGAGTGTATAAGAACGCAGCGGCCAGTACCCGCTGTTTCTCCAAATACAAGACAGAAGACGTTCAGATCGATGTCGATACGGCAAGGCGAGGAAGTGAGAAAGGCATTGCCGCGGGCGCGACAAATTCATCATTCATTTCTCATCATATGTGTTCATGCAATCATCAACAGGCTAAATCGACTGTACTGATACAAGCTCTCCCTCGCCTCTTCCCATTCCTAGCCGAAGACCAAAGCTCTCACTTCAATGCTCTCCCGACCTGGCCACTCAGGCTTCGTCCTCGGGTCGACAAACGCCGAGTGCGGCGTCCTCGCTCCGTCCTGGCTATCAAAGCACTGCAACAGAATGCGCTCCTCATTCGTCATGCCCGACCAGTAATGCCACCGTCCTTGCGGAGTGTACTTGACTCCGGCCGTCTCTCCCGTCCGGTGAGGGTATCGATGCTCCACGGGTACGATATCCTCGTCCGGCACCGACTTGGAGTCGGCGTAAGCTAGAGGCGACGCTACCACGGGTCCGTTCAGTGGCCGCCAGATGTTGATCAGGCGGAATCGTCCCTTGAGCAGCTCTTCCGCTTCGTCGCCCATGTGAAGATGTACGCGTGCGATGGCTGATTTGGTGGTCTGGTCGATGTGTGCGCGGTTGACGGGAGCTCGCTTTGCGTTTGGGTCGCTGCGGCGGACGGTGTGGTCGAAGAGGAAGATGCGGTTGGCGCCGGGCACGTTGTCGAGAAGAAGCTTTTCTACTTCGGGGTAGTAGACTTTCTTGATGTGCTCATCGTCGTTGAAGTCCTTCTCTTCGCTCTGGACACCGGAGATTGTTCCAAAGCCGTTGACGTTCATGTCGAACTCGTGCTCTCGGCCGCGGATGTCTCGGATGGTAATCTCATTGTTATTCTCCTTGTAGTTTCGTTGTGGCATGCCCTCGGGCGGTTGCTCCACATAGTTGAACGGTGACGAGCCATCTTCTGGTGGTGCGTAGAAAGTCAATGAAGAGCGAGCGTCGCCACGTGGAATCTCGATATTGTTGGAGACCTCGAACTTTCGTTGCGTCTCGGTGCTGGTGCTCGTGGTGGTAGCCATGTCGTATGTCAGAGTCGCTGGATGGGTGAATGTTGCTTTTTGAGTGATAGTCTTGATTGCAAAAGGCGTGTAGTCAAGAGTGATGCTAATGCCGAGGCCATAGAGGCTACAAAGGATGTCTTATAGGCAACGAACACTATTGCATTTGTCAACCTTCACGCAGACCCGAGAAACGTCATCGGCGCGACTCCTTGCGGAGGAGAGAAACGTTTAGCCGCACCGCCACGCGCTCCAATCAGGAGGACATTGCTTAAGACCATCGACTATTGCGTGCTTCTCACGTAAGCTGGCATTGATAATAGACAAAGAGGCAAACTCGGATCAAGTCGGCTTTCGTTCGGCGTCCTGGACGCGGTGTACTTGCGCTGAGTGGGAGTACCCGGACAACTTCGTGCTGACTCATCAATGTCTGACCAGCGTTGCCAGAAGAAAGCGACTCATCTCCTCGACGAAAGGGAAAGACAATCGAAGCGAAGATCGCACGTATATCAAAGGGTATCCCGCCGTGACACGAGCGAATGCTCGCTGCCATCATCGCTCATACTGCATTAGTTTCTTTCTTCTCGCAATCATCCCCTGGGCTGTCTTGATCCATGCTTATTCATGCCCATGCCGCTCGCTCGCTAGAAAGATTGACCACCACGCTTGATGATGAACACGCTGACCTCAATCCCATCCGTCGGCTCCTGTCCAGACGGGTAGGGCTTCTTACAGACCCCCTCCAGGAGCTGCTGGATCAATTCCGTCGGAGTCGGTGCTCTCTCGATATGCTCGTTGCTGCTTCTCTTTTGCGCCTCCTGCGCATACTTGGTCATGACCTCCCGTATTCGCGGCTTCTCTTGCTTAGCCCACCAGTCGCTTGCCCACGCCTCGCGACCGATGCGCACCAGTTGCTTGGATGCATGTACGAGCGAGAAGGCGGCGTCTTGTCCATGAAATCCGGCGGTACTTGTTCCTCGTTGGGACAGCTTGTTGCAGAGAGTCTTCATCTGCCGGTGTAGCTGATGGTAGTCAGGCAGAGAGTTGGCGGCCGGCATGTTGCCCAGAGTCCTACCAACGTCGGACGAAAGGCCGTTGACAACGACAATTGAACGCAGGAGCGGGTCCAAGAGCGGTCCAAGATAGTCCTGCATGAACGTCTGAGCGCCGACTCGGGTCGGGTAAACGAACAAGAGTGTGCCGTTGTCTGGCGACAGCTCCACCAGTCTGTCAACCAGAACCGACGGGCCTTTCGGGTTGAACATGTGTGTAAACTCGTGCGAGCTCGATGGTGGGATGTAACGCTCGACGACAGAGACGTTGATGGATGAGGGTGGGACTACTGGCCGTGGCGATCGAGGTAATGATGAAAGGTCTTCCTGATAGTCCGAGATGGACACAGCGCTGTCAAACACCTTTTGTGTGAAGTAGTCGTCTCCGCCAATCGGTGGACCAGGAGTGCTCGGAGGTGACGTCGGTAGGTCTGCGAGGTTGAAGCGACCTTGGATGGCATGGAAGACATTGATCCAAACCGTTGGACTCGCGGTTGTTCGTTCGTGGATGGCATCTATGATGGCTGGGTAGTAATGTCCGGTAGGTGAGGGGCTGGGTAGGGCGTGTGAGAGGATTCGAAGTGGGTTGTTCGGGATGTTCAGATGCCGTAGGCTGTCGACTGTGATCACCCTGTCAGTTCTCGTTCGTCAAGTGAGTCGAAATAGTAGTCACTTACGCAGGACGTCAAGAGCGCCGTCGATACTTGGCTGAGGCAAAGGACGAGATGAAGTGTGCTTGGACGCTGACGATGGGAGCATATCGGTGCCGCCATTGGTACCTGCAGGCGATCCTTCGGATGAAGACTGTGCGGACGACTGTAGCGTCTCTGCAGGCGGAGGCGCTGTTGCAACATGGTCGACAGGCACATGAATCGTCCATTTGATGTCACCCGAATCAACAGGAGGAGTCAATGATGCAACATCGATCGGGATCGGAGTCGGCGGCATGGCGGGACCAGGCATTCGTTGTGGTAGGAGCGGCTCGTGTGGGCCTCTGAGCGGAGATGCAGGTGGTGAAGTGAGACGAGACCCATAAAGGGCGTCGAGAATGTCCATGTCAGAAGATCCATGGTCAGGAGTGGACTTCATCGTGCCATCCAGGCCGTATGGCAACGCCTCATCAGTGCCTGGACTGCTCAGGCGGTCCGGGTGTGGCGCTGCGATACCAAGTGCATCGAACGAAGGGCTGTACAGTATACGAACGGTGATCAGCGAGCGTTCGTAGAGTCACGTCGTGAGTCGAGCACGTGCAACTGGACTTACAGCCGCAGAGAAGGACCTGACTTGGAAGGACGCAATATTGGCGGGTGAGTTGGCATCGGTGCTAGAGCGCCGCCGACAAGCAGATTCATATTGGGATGGTCTTGGTCGTGGATGGGCGGCGTGGTCACAGGGATGGCCTTGACGAGACCTGGCTCTGGCGAGAGCTCGTTGATTGTGTCGTCCAGAGGGTTGAGATGGTCGGGCGTTTGCAGCGGAGCAGTGGCGTATGTGCAGTCGGGCGAGTCGAAAACATTGTGCACGCTGTCGGCCGGCGAAGGCAGGAGATCAAGAATGGACGAGACAGACGCCTGATCGCCGACAGGAGGCCCCATAGGCAAGTGTGATGTCGCGGGGACAGACAGACCTGGTCGGATCGGAGACGAGACCTGATCTGACCAGACACGGTCGAGCCCTTTCACGTCGCCAGTGATGCCGCTGCCGCGAGGATGCAGCATGAGAGGACGATTTAGTAGTAAGAGGTAAGGTAGGCGGCACCCTCCTGCCTGCCACACTACTGGAGCAGCTCACATGCACAGCAGGCCCTGAAACCTGGCAAGCGATGCAGTCGAATGGTGGGGCATATGTAGGAGGAGACTAAGGTACCCTACACGCAAGATCAGGTGAGGTGAAGTGAAGGAGGGCCGGGCTGGGCTGGGCTGAGCTGAGCTGGGCTGGGCTGGGCTGGGCTGGGCTGGGCTTGGGACCGAAAGGCAATGGAAAGGCACAACGGCGTCGAGGGCGGTACGGTAAGCAGAAGGCGGAGTGGTGACACACGGGTGTGAGAAGGATGAATGATGTTGTGATGTTACAGGTGAAAGATATAGAGAGAGAGAGAGAGAGAGAGAAGGACCCAACGCGTTGTGGTCTAGATCGCGATGGCCCAGCTTCCTTCGAAGCGTTGGAGCCACGCCCGGGCATGCCGGTCACACACGACGGCGGGAGTGGAACAGTTTATTACAGTAGTCCAGCAAGCACCTCATGTCAGGCCGTATGGTATCGCAAATCTCAGGGCAGGACGAAATAAGTCGCGGCAGAGAGTTCCCCTCGCATGTGCTGCACATGCTGATATTCTGGAGAAGCCAGCCTCGGCGTGCCGCGATGTCCTTGTTGAGTATGAAACCGCAGATACGACGGGTTGGACGGGACAAGACAGACAGACTTCCGGCGTCCGACTCCGCTCCACTAATAAACCGAATTGCTCCCAAGAAAATCTAACTGCAACCGACCTAGCCTCCAACCGAGTTGAATACAGTACTTTGAACACTCTTGGGATCTCGATTGGGGACAATACTTTGTGAGCTACGCTACCTTCCCTTCCATCTACTGTTATTCCACCTTGGAAACGCCCCACATGTGACATTGCTCACCCAAACGCTGCTGTTCGTCCGTTTCAACTCCCATGGTTCACCCGTGATGATCGAGATCTCAGAGCATCGCTTGATGAACCTTTGGAGAGGCTCAGAACGGATGCATGCATGATGCATCCACCGTGCAAGGGTCGGCAGATTCGAGCTCGTGGTTCTGACTTCTCCACATCTGAAGTCAGGCCATCTCTGCTCGGCGCCTTGCCGAGCCCAATAATGTCGACTTGCAGTCTGGCTCCAATCGGATCCCTCCTCCTTCTCCCGTACGAAAAGCGTGCAGAAGAGCCTGCAGCCTACTTTGTTACTTCGCGCGACACTGTTCTTCGTGCCCGAGATTGTCGTACGCAGCGAGACTGCTTACATCTGACAGGGCACTCGGGCGCTCCAGCGAGCCCAACTGTTGTTTCAAAAAGCTTGCTCCGGGCCTCTGCACACAGCCGAAATGTGACATGCATGTCCCAAGTTGTACAACGCACTGAGCTCCGCGGGTACATATGCGGTTGAGCTGCTGGCTGGATCCCAGGGGTGGATGTTTCGAACGGACAGGTGAGAAGCGTTTGTTTCCACGAGCCATCTTCACCGCGAAAGAATTTCGAGAGCCATCGGTAAAACATCTCTCACAGGTCAACCAGCTGAGCCGGTCGGATCATGCTGGTCGTGTTCGCCGATCGAAGACTGCCTTCTTCATCGGACGCTAATGCTTACTTCAGGTGCTATCGAGCAGCATTCACTTGCATTCGCAGAACTTCTTTGTTCTCAATCGCCTGGTGCACGCTAGTTCATTCGACCCGTTGTGTGCTATGGTCTCACTTCTTTGGCAACATCAGCCAGAGGAAAACATCGTGGCTGTTGTAGTACTTAATGCCATTCCGGCCTTACCGACTGATCACCAGAAACCATCGGCACCTGACCGACTATCCGCTCAAGATCAGATGTGCCAGTACTACCACTGGAGATGCGGCGTGTGCCTCACGGACAACGAGATTGCGCAACGCTGCGGTCGAATGCGAGAGCGCTGCGCCAAACATGGAGACCTCTTACCTCTTCCTCCAGACGCCGAAGGCATCTCGTGCCAATGGTGCCGCCGTCCTCGTTTCGCTGACCAAAACCAAGCACCACCAAGATTCCAACACGCCGTTAGACCCATCCAAACCACCACGAAATGCGCAGCGAAGACAGAAGCACAATGGCGCGTGCCGGCGGAGAACGATGCCTTTTGGCTGCGCCCAAGTACCCGGCTCCCCGACGCTGCAGAGAAGATGGCACAGTACGACAGACAACGCCACTTGGTGCTCAAGGCTGCCGATCAAGCGATGGGCTTGAAGCAGTGCTCGCAAGGAGGTGCGAACATGGGCAGCAATAGCCAGACGTTCCTGTACGATGAGGCATGGAGGAAGCTGAAGGAGGGTCTGCAGACTGGCTCGGAGGGCGATTGAAGCAGTGAGTGAAGTGCAAGGTGGTCCGCCCGGAACATGCACTGTAGCAGTATGGCGCACGAAGAAAGGCTTGGGCTTCAACGGCAGCACTAGAAAACCATAGCCTCGGATCACTTCAAAGGTCATCATCTCATTCATCGTGCGATTGATTTTCAAGGCTAGTTGGCATGGCTTCATAGCTTTACGAAAAGTCCGTCGGTAGAAAAGTTCAAAGACACCGATGCTCAATTCGTGCCTCATCTTGGTGTAGCATATGCATGTGTTCCTGCAGTAGCTAGTATTTGAGCTGTGGTGCTCGTGCTCCACTCCATCTTCGGGTGTGGTTCAGGTTATGCTGCCAGCCATCGTCGTTCTGCATTCAACCGCTGTGGGTTCCGTCTCGGGCATCGATCAGTAGTACAATCTTTATGCATTGCGCGAAGTGAAGGTATGTTTGAGGGGTTGAGGCAAAGCGACACTTACGACAGCGACGCGACCATTCGGCACTTGCACCACTAGCGTCATCTCGGCCGGCACGCCGAACTTCGAAGCGGACCCGCCGACTCATGGAACAACTTTCTAACTTTCTAAACCAGCGGAGCAACTTTTTCCCTTTGCGATTGCCATCTCCAACCTTCGCAATCGACGATGAAGATCCTCGACGCCGGCGACACGCCTCTCTCCAACGCCGACGTGCTCGACTGGATCAAGCGCAAGCGAGCCCAACACGCCGCGGAAGATGCAGAAGATGCCTCCAACAGCCACAAGCCCGCCGAACGGCCCTCGAACTTCATGAAAGCACTGGCTCGCACTGAACGCGAACTTTCTTCCGATCGATACCCGTACATCGCCAACCCTTCCGCCTACTCAGGTGCCGCACGAAGCGCGCAATTCCAGCGATTTATCCGGGAAGTGGACGAGGTGATTCAAGAGGGACTGCTGGAAGAGTGGAAAGAGAGGTTGGACGGCATGAGCAAGGAGCAGATTGAGAAGCAATTTCTGCCGTTGCAGGAGAAGAAGAATTTGACGGAGCCGGAGTTGTTGGTCATTTATAATCTGGCTCCCACGTGTACGGAGCAGGTGCAGTCGATGGTGGAGAATTCGGAGGAGAGGTTTTCGGTCGAGGAATGTCAGGCCATTTTGGATGTCATTCTGAGGGTGTTGAGGTCGGATGAGAAAAGAACGGTGACTTGAGGAACAACGTCCAAAGACGATACGATGAAACACTCCCGTGCGAGCAGGAACCCTGGCGATGCGCAACCTTCGACACTATACAGTCAGGAAGGCGCAACAACAGCTATGGGCGGAATCTATCGCTGCCCCGAAGGCTGGATCGGTCCAAGGCACGGAAGAGGATTCGCAAGACGAAAGGGCGAGTCAGCTCAGAAAGGCCGATGTTTCCGGAGCCGTTCGAGTGTTGAGTATGGATCATGATGCCGTGAGATCAATGGATCAGACTACGCATTTGCCAGAGCAGGAGTGCGGGAGTGACGTTCTCATACTGTTCGAAAGGCGCTGGAGCACATTTTCTTTACAGAGAGTTTCGTGCTTTCATACCGCTTTGGTCAGTCGCCGGCTGCTACGTAACGGAGAATGCAGCACTGTACTGTCGAAGAACAACAAGTGGCGGACTTCGGCTTTCGCTATCATACAAAGCCGGTGCTATCGGCACGGAGTATGACCGGGACGGCCTTTGCGGTCTTAGGGCTGAATATGCCTAAATTGGGAGGAGAGTCGGCATCATGGCTGTACGTGGTATAGCCGCAGGTCGCCGCGGACGATTTAGATACGTACGTTGTAATTTGTACAGCTCTGCCTGGATTGCATTCTTGTACATTGCCCTTCCCTCTCCTTCGAGCTCTTCGCCTTCATCATCCATTCACTGTCGAACGCATCGAAAAGAAAGGACGCTAGCTTCGACCCTGCCCCGCATGAGCTCACACATCATTCAATTGCCGTACGCTACCAACATCCAAACTTTAGCACTCGAGCGCTAGCAAAACGTGGAAGCCACCGGCGCGAACGAGCGTACACCATACAGCACACCTCGATGACCTCGATCGGAGCGGGCGCATCACTACTGGCGATCGACTGAGAACCCACCGACCGGTCGCGGCAGAGAGGGGCGTAGAGAGTGGAGGAAGCACAGAAACAGAAGCCATGGCGCCTCCGCAAGCACCAGCTGTGGTGATAGTAGCCAGGTGAGCTATGAGCGCACGGGAAGACTGTGAGACGGCGCTCACACTGACCGCATCTTAGACATGGCATGCGACTCGATGCTGCAGACCAGGCATGGCATCTATCCACTCCAACACCCTACGACCCGCCTCTTACCTACGGTGGATGGAATCAATGCCGAGCTCTGGGCATGCGGATCGCGAGTTTGTTGGATGCGAGGGAGCAAGAGAGCAACGCAGGAAGTGGACATAGCGAAAATGGAACCAAGCGGAAGAAGAAGCAACACAAGGTTGTCATACACACATCGCCCTTTTTGAGATGCTTGCAGACGAGCGTAGCCATCTCCGCTGGAATGGCACAGTTTGAAGCTCCCAAGGACAGAACCTCTTCAAGCCGACCGCGAACACCATCACAGATGCATTCGGCCTCGCCGAAACTGCGTGCCATGGATTCAGCGAATCTCCACAGTCTGGCGCCCATCGCAGAGCCACGACACGATCTGGCGCATGATGTGGCTCGGCGAGCTTTGGGTAGCCAAAAGAGATATCGAAAGACGAAACTTCGGGTCGATGCTTTCCTCGGCGAATGGCTCAACCCGCAGTACTTCGACCACATTACACCACCTCCACCGAGTTCGATGATGGTTGCTACCGCCAAAGCAGAGTTGTTGCAGACAGAAGAGGTGGATACTTTTACTCCAACGACCACACAGAGGACATCGGGCGGATCTCTATGGAATGGCGCAAACAATCGTGCTGGCTCGAGCAGAGAGAGTCCTCTTGACGACTGGAGCCATGTGACGAATGCTCTTCTCCACGCGCCCATCGCTCGACGAGACCGCTCTAACAGTGCCAGTAGCGTTGGAAGTAATGAGAGCTCCGGTCGCAAGTCACCTTTCCGGCCAAAATCGCCCTTCAGACATGGACATGGTTTCCAGCCTCTTACTTCGACGATGCCAAAAGTGGAGGCATCGACATACTACCCACCGCAGCCACATTACGCGATCTCGAATTCAGATACCATTCCTCGCGGGTACATCTCACACGCCCGGGTGAACACGGTCAATGTGGACTACCATTGGGACAGCAGCAGACATCTGCAAGAGTGGGGTGATGGAGGAGAGTTCGGCGAGGAGTGGTCATCCATGCATCGACGCTTTCGGAGAGGTCTGAATGGTGTGATGGAATGGTACAGTCAGCACGGCAGTGAAGACCGCGGCGAGGATGCGCTTGGATTGGAACAGGTTATGACACATGAAAGTACTGAAGAGGATGATCAGGAAGACTTGGTGGTGATTCTTGTCACGCACGGAGCTGGTTGTAATGCGCTGATCGGCGCCTTGACCAATCAGCCCGTTCTCTTGGACGTTGGAATGGCCAGTCTGACCATGGCAGTGAGGAAGGAAAATGCGCCGACTTTGGTCCTGTCTCAAGAGGTGCCAGAAACGGCATTGGTCAGTCCTACAGCCACTTCGCCAGCGTCTCCAGATCCCGCTGCCATGATGGACGGCCACGATCGGAGACGCAGCAGCTTGGACATTGGGCTCAGCGCCATGTACGAGATGAAGCTGGTCTCTTCGTCGGAACATCTACGAGCTGGAGTCGACCCGACGAAAGCACCCACCAAGTCCATCCCGACAAACATGAAGAATGCACAGGATGCGCTGGCCAAGTACAAGCGCAATAGTGCCGCCTCTCACGCCGGGGCGGGAGCTGGCATTGACTCGTCGTGGATTGAGCCAAAGCGCAACAGCTCGAATTCATCTCTGGGATCGATGCGGCGACCCAGTGCTCCTGCCGGCACGCTTCACAAAAATGACTCACAACCTGATCGAAAATCGCCCGCACCCACTTTTAGCACTGGTTTATGGACACCGCCATCTGGACGCGGTACTCCCAAACTGGACGCCATGAAGCCGAAGGAGGAAAAGTCGACTCACTTTCCCAATCTTGACGGAAGTGATCGGTCGGGAAGTCCGGGATCTGCTCCCTCGCCACCAGCGTCCAGACCAGCGTCGGCTACCGGCAAGAATATCTCAAATCAAGCAAATGGATCTTCAAATCAAGACACTACTGCAGTAGCGCACGACGCCCATGTGGCCGAAGCTGCGGACGATGTCGGTGACTTGCCTCGAGTTAGTGAGAAGCTGCCTCAGAATCTCAGCAGAGGTCTGAGTCAGAAAGGTCTCTGGGGACGACAGACTTCTGGGGATAGAGTCCCGAGGAAGCATCCAGTCGATACACCCAAGAGACGATGGACGGTCAATGAGAATGATTGAAATGTCGTGCAGCGTTTGGCATTTGTTGAGGCGTTGTGGCTTTCGGGCGGAATTCTCGGGCATGTTTTTGAGACTGCGAGCGTTTCGGACGGTGCATTTTTGGTGAGATACTTACTACTCTACACTTATTTGCGTTGAGATATTGAGATACCATCTTGGACTTTTCGGCCTCACGGCTGATCGACATTGGGCTACCTTCGCTGTTAGAGTGGTCTCAGGTGACAGTTGAGAAGGACAGGGAAACAGGTCGAAGGATATCGGTGGACCGACCAGTCTTTTGTGATCAGTCTGGCCTGATTCCTCTCGACCACGTCTATCGTAGGTCTGAAAGATCCCCAAGTCCGCTCCTCCTCTCTACGTCCCTAAGATAACGATCCTCCCCTCCACGACCGGACAGATCCCCTTGGTCCACAACACTCCAAATCCATCCCCTTTCCGCTCCACCATATTCGCGTTCCCTTGCAGTCCTGCCAGACGCCACCACTTCCTCATCACCTTTCGCATCAACATCAACCTCCTCCCCTCGACCGGACTGATGGGAGGCGGGAGAGGTTCCCCTCCATTCTCCTCTTCGTCCTCCTCGCTGTCGGATGACAGATTCGACGCGAGGCGGCGATGTTTCGCTTTCGTCGACTGATCACTATTCTTGCTCGGCGTCCAACTGGAGGTAGTGATATCAGAATGCTGCGCCCTCCCCACCAACGAAACCCGATGATCCCGATCCAACTGCTTCTTCCGCTCCTCCTCCCACCCGCCACCTGCATCCATCCCCTTCTTCTCCGCCCTCTCCCCCTCGACCGGACTACACTCCCCACTCCTCGCCACCTCCTTCATCCCACCATGGACCTTATCCCAGTGCACCTCCATCTCCTCGCCCCACCGTCTCCACTTCCCCAACGTCTTCAGTCCCATGAAATACTGCCGCAGAATCATCGAGATCAACAGTCCGTTCTCATCGCTGACAATACTCCGCGCCGTACCACCATGTTCCACATCCATCAGCGAGGTGAAGCCGTCCTTGCCGCGGACCATGTAGTCCCTCGTGGCGAGTGTGTACTCCCGATTCGCGTCCACCATCTCCCCTCCGATCTTCACCTCCACGCATCGACAACCCGAAGGTTTACTAGGGTCGACGACGAGTGCGATGTTCGACACTTGTGGAAACCTGCCCTCGAGAGCGGGATATGTACTCACGGAATTCTCCAACGCGGCGACGATATCCTTTCCCTTCACCGCGACCACGACGCAGGGATCTTCAAACGGGAAACAGTTCATCATGTCCTTCACCCTCAGAACACCGGGCGGGTAGATCTGATCTCCACGAATCGTGCCGGACGCCATGATCGCACAGTCGGTGTTGTAGTGAAAACGCATGAGGTCGCAGACGAAGTTTCCCAAGTTGGACTCTTTGAGGCGAACGGTGGTGAAGCGCGCGTCGAGGGGTGCCATGGTGTAGCCGATTGGTTTCTCGAGTTTGGGACGTAGGGCGGCGGTGATGCTGTTGACCATTTCCACAGCGGAGGGATCCGAGGGGATGGCGCTGAGGATGTCGCGGCGGGTGATGGAGATGTCCCATCCGGATGAACCATCGGTCTTGCGCCGGCATTCGAGGTAGGAGAGTTGTTTGAAGTCTGAGCCGGAGCGGAGAACGTGGGTACCGTTGATGATGGAGTGAGCGTAGAAGTGGTCGTGGCCTCCTAAGATGATGTCCGCCACGCCAGGGGATAGTTTTGTCGCTAATTTGTTGTCGTTGGGTTCTCTTTGATGCGAGACGACAACAATCATCTCTGCGCCTTCTGCTCGTAACTGAGGCGCCAGCTCCGCCACCGTCGTCGACGCACTGATGTACTTCAGATTCGGCGGCAGGACGTTGATCGTTTCCATCCATTCCCTTTCTACCACACCCACAACTCCGACTTTGATCCCATTCGAACTGGTCAACATAGCCGTCCGCTTGCAATTCCCCAGTGGCACGTTCTCTCCCAGAGCGGGATCGAGAACATTAGCGCACAGCCAGGGAAACTGACACCGATCCGCCAGAAATCGAAATTGCTCAACGCCAAAGTCAAGGTCGTGGTTTCCGAGACATGCAACAGATGTATGCAATGAGTTGAGAGCGCCGAGCATGTGTTTACCCTTGGTCACCGACGATTCCAAGGAGGGATTGAAGGCATCGCCGCTGAAGAAGGTGAGGAGTTCAGGTTGGTTGGCGTAATTAGGTGTCGAGCTGCGGTAGGAGTCGCAGATGGTCTGGAAGCGTGCGATGCCCCCGACGGGTTCGCGGGAGCCTGGTTCGACGTGGTAGACGTCATTGTAGTGGATGAAGCGGAGGTCGGGAGGGGAAGTGTGTGTGCCGGAGGAGTAGACGACAGATTCTGGAGGGAGGTTAGATTGTGGTTTGGAGGTAAGGTAGTCGCTCGGGGGTGGTGGTACTGACCGCTTCCCGCCGGGTTGGTGCTGGAGGAAGACATACTGGCCTAGTCGCGAGGAGTGAGGTCTTCTGGCTGATGCGTTTGCGCAATCATCGAACACTTGCGGTGGATGATCGAAACGAAGGAATTGGGTGCAAGGCTGTGTGAGGTGTTTCGTAGGTCAATCGCGGTGGTCAGGTGGATGCGAGGGACGGGAGGGGGTAAGAAAGCACAACAAACCACCAAAGCAATGTAGGTGGACAGAGAAGAAGGAATGTCGTCTACTTGTGGTGTGCACAAAGTCCCATGCAAGGAAGAAAAGGACGACGTCTCGACGCCACGCCAAGGGAGGCGGTGCAAAGATGAAGTCGAAACATCCATCCCCACGGATAATCAACAATAAACACAATCTGCTCGAGTAATGGGAATCATGCTCTGTCCCGGCAGTCTATAGCATTTCTTAAATACGAATCCCAACTCTACCGACCAACGCCTTGCTTTCAATCCCAAGATCCCACCCTCAATCGATCCCATCAAAACCTTCCATATCCACATTCATACCCACCAGTCAGACCCTCCCTACATCTCACAAAGCCCAAGCACCAGCACCACCATCCCCACCAACCAGATCATCAAAGCCAAACTCCCCCAGATCATCCATCATAAAATCCATCATCTCCATCGTCGTGGCATCATCCCACTCGTCTCCTCTCTGCCCGGTGCCTGGCATCACATTTCCCATCGCCCACGCCGCATCGATGTCCATATCGCAGGCCGTCGTTGTCGTCATCGCCGCCGCCTTTGAAGTGCCGATCGAATCGGCCAGAGGAGGCGCGGTGGAAGCGGCGATCAATTCGTCGAGTTGAGTCAGCATTTCCTCCTGGCTGAGGGAACATTCTCCAAGTCCGTGGCCTGGTGCAGTCGTATCCGGCAGCGGTGGCGATGGAACAGACCAGTCCACTTCGCCATTGACATCAAAGGTGGTCGGCTGGAGCGGGGGGTCGTCCAGAAACTTCGTTCCACCGCTGCGATCATCCATCCCCGCAAGTCCGGCCTGCTGCAACGAGCGCTGCTGATCCGCATACCACTCCTGCATCAACTCCCCTCTCATCAAAGGGTCCTGATCCTCCAAGGCTTCGATCCTTGCCAACGCCGCCAGACCCCTCGCTCTCGCAATTGAAGCCCGCATCTCCACATCGCCGTCGCGACCCGACGAGCCTGACGAAGGCGTCGTGGCGTCCCAGCTCAGACGCGGCTCCACCGTGCTCCCGCCGGTCGCCGCGGGCGCATTCTTCGCTGGTTCATCGGGACAGCAAGATCCATGAATACGGTGCATTTCCCCGTCCAGCTGGCTGAGCGTGTTCATAATCTTCCTTCGCGCGCCGCCGCTAATTGCAGGCGATGGTGAAGGACGAGAATGATGCAACGGCGTGGCGATATTCGCGCTGGCGATTTGCGCCGAGAGTTCGGCGGAGACGGCTTCACTGCACCAGCGTTTCGGTCTCGGACCGGGAATGGAGATGGTATCAAACGGACTGACGTCGATCATGTTGAGCGAACACTCCGGATGGCCGCAGGTTTGATCCGCATCGAAGAAGACGCGTTGGCTTTGGAGTTCGGTGTAGATTCGTCGGCATTCGACCCGTCGCTTCTCGAGATTCGCTATCGAGACGGACGCATTTTCGCAGTGCAAGTCATTGAAAGCTCGGAGTCGGACGGGAAAGGGAATGCGTAGACCGAGGTCACCGTATGATTCTTCGAGGTCTTCCGGGATGTGATACCCTTCTCCGCCGATGACACCGGGGATGAAGTCGAGACCGTGGGCTTTCTTGAACAGTGCTAGCCATTCGGGATTATCTGCCGAGGTCTGGTTCCAGGCGTCGTCGTCGCCATCGTAGAGGATCCTTCGAGCTTGACGCTGGAGAAGATCATCTGTGATGGGTAGACCTTGATCGGCCTGTTCTTTGGCGAATTGACCGAGCCGGATGGTCAGGATCTCCCAGCAAGTTGACTTGGAATCCGTTCCGCTAGTTGGCACAACCGTGGAATCTATCGCACCTTCTTGACAACCGTTGACCTCTTCCGGCAAGCGCCACGATGCACGATTCGTCGCCGAGAAGGGATTTGGTGTCACGGCTTCCATGCCGATGAGATATGGCGGCATGGCGTTGGTGACTTGAGCTGCAACCGCGGGATCCAACCCTCTGCAGCCTTTCCACGCCGCCATGCGGACGCCCGCTTTGAAGTGTGCTGTGAGATGATCCACACGCTCCTGCCAGACGGAGAATCGTTGAGCGCAGAATCCACATCGACTGTTGATGTTCTGAGCCATGGACTTCCAGCTTTCGGTGGAAGGCACCATTTCGCAAGCGTGCATGAGCCGGAGGTGCTGTCGCAGGTGGTCCTTCCGGTAGAATGTCCTGGCATCGAGACCTTTGTCCTCGCATTGACGGTGGTTGTGCGACTCGATGTGATCGCTCGAAGGATTGTGCAGATCGCAGTACACGCACTTCTTCATTCCAGTCTCCTGATCGGTGATGACGGGTCCGAGAGGAGCGCAGATCCACTTCTCCAGAGACAGATGCAGTGACTTTTCATGCCTCGTCCAGTCGTATTTCGACTTGAATGTGTCAGTACAGAACGTGCATTGAAAGATCCGCTTCTTGTCATCCGCGGGCTTGCGATCGAGCGCCTTGGGAACCATCGGCCTGCGACGTCGCCTACGGTCTTTCTTGCCGATGAGACTGGAGTTGAAAGAGCCAAAGGACCCATGAGTGGAGTGTGACGAGCCGTTGGAGAATGCTGCGCTGGATGCGGATAGTGATGAGGTGCGGCCAGTCTCGCAGGAGGTGACGGATTGGGGTCTGGGATTGGATGTCTTCGAACCATTGCTAGAGGTCTTACGCTTCTTGTAGCGCCCTAACGGTGAAGGGGAAGCTGACGCCGAAGCCTTACCAGCTGGGATGTCAGTACTGGCCAAAGCGTGGGCGATATCTGACATTCTCGCGGGCTCGTTCTCCGGTGGAGAGTTTTTCCATCTTTCCAGCGGATTCAGCTCGTTCCAGCTACGTTCATCGGCACCGGGGATAGGAATGGCAGCTGTCGTCGGACGAAGGCTAGGAGACATGGCGAGCTTCGGCCTCGTTCGCTCGGTGACCTTTCTCCTTCGACGAGCGTTCGCCAACCAGTTCGCGATTTGACTTGGCTTGAGTTCCGTCTCGATTTCGAGTTCGATCTTCTCGTCCTCGGTTGGGTACGGATTGGAGGCGTGAGCATCTAGCCAGTCACGGAGAATTTTGACGGCATGTTTCGGGAAGCGGATACCATTCGCCTTTGTGGATCCAGGAGCATCATCGTTCAGTGGGATCTTGGGGTGACTGTTCGCTCGTGACAGTGCAGGCTTTGTCGTGGAAGCATCCTCGGATACAATCCGCAACACCTCTGGATTGCTGAAGTGATTTCTTGACACGTCCGGCCTGCGAGGACCAGAAGTGTCATTGTTCAAGCTGCAATCTCGGAAGAGCAGAGCACAGGGTGTGCAGAACGGCTCGCCTTGCTGGAGATAGCAGCTCATCCGCTTGGAACGACAGTAGTCGCATGGCTTCTCCGGTCGGATAAACTTGGGAATGTAGTTCTCAAACTTGCTGTAGTCCGGCTCGGCCAGTCCGAGTTGAGGTGCTGCTGCGATCGGGTCTTCGGGCAGATCCCAATCTTCGAGGAAGCCATGGCAGGCGCAGCTGAAGATGCCATGTTAGACTGAGAATATGACCATGCTTGACAAGAGAACTCACTCGTCAGCGCCGGGGTGATATGGGCAATAGCGATCGCCAAGGGAAGCGATCGGATCGCCAGTAGTCACAGCACCGGTGGTGTCCAAGTCCAGCAGTCCGGAGAAGTCGGTCACGGCCAAATCCTCCTCGTTGAATGCCTCTGACATGTTGGTAATCTTATGCCGTCGGCTCAAGGATGGCCGGTGTATCGCCAGGGCGTGCAGTGTTCGATCAAACAGGCATGCATGCACAGGGCGTCGTCTTGAAGGTAGTGCAGTGGAATGGGATGTCAAAGGGCGTGAGGTGATCCCGAGGCCGGTGGGATGGGTAGGTAAGGATGGATAAGAAAGACAGGAAGGAGGGGAGTCGGTCTTACTTCCTTGCCCTGGTACTCACTCTCGCTCTTCGAAGTATCGATGTGTTGTTCTGGAAGCCTCAGCGATGTCCGTCTTTGACCAAGGAGTCATGTTTGAATCCTTCGACGGACTGAGAGCAAGCCGGCCGACAAAGTACATGCGCCCTACGAAGACTGAGAGGTGGGAGATTCCGGTGGGTGGAGGGAGAGGATGATTATTCAGCCGGTGAAGATGGATTGCATCAACTTCCGGGACAAAATCGAGGACGACGCGCTTTACTGTCGCGTCGTGATCAGAACGGGCGGGATTTGCTACTCGAGGTAACTTACCTTAGGTAATTCGTAGATCGATCCGACCACTTTCCACAAGAAATCCCGTCGTGGAAGACCGACTTCGACAGTTCCATACCTCACGAAGACTTCCTGATCCATTCGCACCACCACGACTTCTGCATCTCAACGTTACCAGCGTCCGATGTTCGGAGACCTTCACCCTCACACGGCATGCCGATAAGCCATCACCACAACTGCAAGCTGACCGATCAAGTGGACACAAGGTACCTTACTGACGGCATACCACTTCCCATTCCGAGCATAGACCTCATCATGCACATCCCTCCTCCTCCAGTCTCAAAAACGGCACCACGAATCCCCTCAAACTCCCCCACCTTCTGCAACGGCGGCAAATGTCCCTAATTGTAAGGCTATGATCGTGTCCCCATATGGCCGTAATCATCTTCTCCGTCCCATCATACATCATCACTCATATGGCATTGTCTTGCTTATTGGCGCCAACAAACTCACAATCCTCACCTCTGCACCGCTCCGTCTCTACCCAACCAGTCCATCCCTTCATCACTCCTCCGTTTCCCCATAACCACCATTCCCTCTCCCAGACCACAATACACGCCTCCACTAAACCCCTGCACGACATACACTCCCACCTCCTTCATCTTCTCTCTCACCCGCCCTTCATTCCACCCACACACTTCCCTCGCCATACTCATCGCCTGCCGTCCCAATGCGTCTGCAGCAACGACGCTCTGCGCTAGAGCCCGCTCGCTGAGGTGGTGTTTCCGATCGAAGGCGTAGGCGGACTGAAGGAAGTGGGAGATGTACGGTGTGATGAAGGAGATGGCGAGGAAGAGATAAAAGGTCATGGTGGCGACGTGGCGGTGGAGGCTTGATGGGGGCGAGTCAGATTGGGATCGAAGTGTGAGGTTCGTGCCCTGAGGTGGCTTCCGTATCGTGAGTGACGAGTCCGCGATGGATGGCGGATTGAGTGACGGCGGCAAGGCTTCCCGTAAGCTGAGCTCTTCTCCCAGGCTCAGGTCGGAGGGGAGGCCTCGGAGCACGCAGGCCACGCCGTCGACGTATTGTCTTCGAATGAGATTGGAGCTTCGAGACGAGGTGGTGGCTTCATGCGAGGAGAGCGAGAGAAGAGCGAAGCCGGGGTCGGCGTATCGCCATTGCACTCCGCTTCGAGCTTCTTGCAGGTAGGTTGGTGTCGAGGTTCCCGAGGTAGAAGGTCTGCTGGGTGGCTCACTGCGGCGACCGGAGCGGAAGAGGAATCCAGGCTGTTCGTCGATGGAGTCGCAATCCTCCGAGTTGGAGCGGTAGGAAGGCGGTGGTGAGGCGCTCGTCACGCTGGTCTGGCTCACGGCACGAGTGCGTCGGCTCCTCTGATCGTAGTCGGATAGTGCTTTCTTGAAGGATTTGAGCTTGGGTATTCTGCGCTGGACCAGTGATGGCAGGAGGGTGTAGAGCAGCGAAGAAGAGCTTGTTGCGTCGGCGTTATCTTCTGATGAATCCGTCTTATCGTGAGGTCCAGTTTCGGTCCAGGCTCGCGATGTGGTCGCCATGTCGATTGCACGATGATGAAAATCTGCGTAGAAAGAAGAGAAAGGATTCAGACGGCAAGACCAACACTCTCGACACTGTAAACCGGGCACAACAGAATGAAAAGGCTGTGTTGAAGGAGAGAGAAAGGCAAGTCTCAACCTCACCCATCGGTAAGCAGATAGAACTAGGGAATGCCGCTCACATGCCGGCAGGGCTGCAGCCTACCTCCAGCAGTACCATGTCCATGTCCACATGCTACCGACAGAGCTTCTCAACGCAACTGTTACACCCACGGTCGAATGATGGAGGCCGCGTGGGGAGGAAAAAAAAAAAGGTCTGGCATGTGAAAGTGTCACGTTCGGGCGTCTCAGGGTCGTTGAGCTCGCCAAAATTGCGGCAGAGTGGGACGGCGGTCTGAGGTGCGCCGGCGGCCGAATCGCGCAGTCTGTCTGTTAGTTATGGACCTATAGGGAGTCTGGAAGATGGGACACATGTCGTTAGGTGGTGATGATGTCGACCAAGGCATTGGCTGGTAGGCGTAGGCAAGATAAGGTAGGTATAGACAACGGTTGGTGAGGCATTGAAAAGGACAGCACTCGACGGTAGGAGCTGATTGGCTCGCTTACAAGACGCGCTAGTCCATGTACTCGAACACCAACGCCTTGCTTCACAACGCCGTGAGACCAACGCCCTGAGACCAACGCCCTTCCACCCTGGCCTGGCCAATGCTCTTTGCTAAGTATGCCTAGAGTCCAGCCAGAGGTAGCCTGTCAGATCGCAAGAAAACGATCAAATTCATCAATGAGCTTTCACTCTCCGACTTGGTCCGTCCGCAACACGAAAACCTGTGAAGCAGCATCGAGAGTGATAGCGGCACAGATAACATCATTGTGTCGCTGTCTCCTGTAGCTGCCATGCTCTTCCGTACACGCCATGCTCCACGCTAAAAGATTCCATTCCCCCCACCGACCAAGCCACCAGATCAATGCGCCTTGGTGTTCCTAGCCAACCACAAGCCAACACTCTCCTTTGCAAGATCAGTCCCCCAGACACCCTCCTTCCCACCGCGACGGAACTCCTCGCCCGAAGCATCCTCGCCTCCACCTCGTGTCGCTTCTGCAAGGATCACCTCCAAATCCCTCTGCTGACTGCTGACCCAGCGCTTGATGAATGACGTCGGATCCTTGGCCAGGTTGTCGTAGAACTTGCGCTTGGCATTCGTTTGGTGAATCTTTTGAACCAGCAGGGCGAGGTCGTCGTCTGTCTTGACGATGGTTTGGAGGTCGCCGATGTGGGCCTTGGAGGTGTGGAAGCGGGTGAGCTGGTGGTGGAGTGGGTTTGGTAGTGGTACGCGGATGTCGTAAACAGTGGGTCGGCATGGCTTCATCTCTGCGGAATCTTCATCTTCTGCATCCAGTTCGGGATTTGGTGTACCCGTGATATATGGCTTGTCGACGCGGATGGTGTATTGAAGTTGGATCGGCGGAAGCGGGTGTAGGTGATGTTGTAGATGGTCCGGGACGTATGGGAAGTATACTTGGTCCGCCTTGAAGAGCTATAATTGAGTTAGCTGGCAAGGCCCGAATTGCTGAACCATGAAGACTTACCCTCTTCAACGGTTCGTCGCAAATGATCTTCCTCTTATCGTCGTCCTCTTGAAGCCCCATTGCTCGACAGTACTCCCAAACACCTTGCACAGCACCAGCGCGATCTTCCTCTTCTGTGTCCAAGATCTCGGCCAATTCTGGGCTCAACCTGGATCGCTCACTCTTCTCGTCGCGGACGAGATTGATCGTCACATTTATAGGCTCGTCCGATTTGCGCGTAAACTCCAGAGTGTCAAAGGCTGCCTCTGCACTATTCGCATCGTAATTCGGGTTCTGCGGTCCGGGTTGGGGTTTCCTCCACTCAATCTGACTAGTGCCGTCGGGTTGAAGATTCGGGTTGCGGTCAAAGTCGATTGTGATGGCTTTGAAGAATGAGCTGAGGCGTGGTCGGTGTGCGGTCGCTGGCTTGTCGTCCTCTTCCTCCTCAGGATCATCCAGCAAACGTCCCTCAATCTTCACCCGATATGTCGCCTGGTTCTCGCCCAATTCAAACATGCCATCGTCGTTACCGATTCCATCTTCCAATGCTTGCCATGGCTGTCCCTCTACTGTGTTTGATATCCATACCCGCAGGATCCCCTCTTTCCTCGTGTACCGTCGCTGAAGGTTGTCGCTGATGTCCAATCTTTTCCGCATCATGGCGGCGTCCAATTTGCGCTCCACCTCGCGTAGTTTCCTGTATCGCTCGACTCCATCTCCCACCACAGCCTCGCTGATCTCATCCGGGATATCGCGATCGGTCGGCTTCTTGGCTTGTCGGCGCGCCAGATCGTGTCGTCGGAGAGCCTCCAGGTGTTGCGCCTGGATCTGCGCAGGAGTCAAAGCCGGTTGACTGGCGTGTGCCTGAGGTGGTGCGACCATTGGCCCTGCAGCGCGAAAGGTTCGCTCCAAGTCAGCAAAGCTGATTTTACGGCGGTGCTGCGCGCGCGATTGCTCCATGGCGGAGGATCGCGCAAGGTTGCGAATCTCGAGAAGAGGAGCGGGTACACCAAAATAAGTGACAGAAGCAGGCGCGAGAGCCAGGGCAGGAAAGTGTGAGTGAATGTGTTTATCTTACCAGGACCTCGTCTCGCCGACGTTGCATGCTGGTTCGCTTGATAGTTTCGGTAAGTTTGCATCTTGCCGCCGATCGCTTGGCCGAACTTCAAGCTTGTTGATTGTGTAGAATGGCAACGAAGCGCAATGACAGTCGCCGGGATGAGTTTCGATGGTGGAGGTTGGAGTGATGTTGATGGTCGATGAACGACGCGTGGTTACGCGAGACGCGGAGGAGGTGGATGAGAAAGAAAGGGAGGAGATCAAGCGAAGGTGGGGGCAATGGACGTCTTGGGAGGGAACATGCGTCGGGCGGACGAGGATTACTTTCTCACAACACAGACCCTTTTAGGAGAGTACAATAGCAGATCCGGAGAAGAGTTGCACGACGATATGACTGTGCTGTACATCGCTGGCGCATTGGATACTGTCGCTGTTGGCTCGTGGTGAGCGAAGTGACGCAGCCATGATCTGTGAGTGTGATGGTCATTGGGACTGCGGTCTCCTTCCTTCTTCATCACCACGATTTGTGAATAACATACACAGAAATACGGTCGTACTCTTAGATGAATGACATGATGGCTAATATCGACATACACAACGTTGCTCTACCCAACACCCCGGCGGGTACACAATGGACCGTGAGAGTGAAAGATGGCCTCGTCGAGGACATTTCTCCCGCGGAAGACAACCTCACATTACAGGACGACTCTGTGGACGGCAAGGGAGCATTACTGGCTCCATCGCTCTGTCATCCGCACATCCACTTGGACAAGGCTTTCTTGCTATCGCATCCAAGATACGCACATCTCCAGGTCGAGAAGGGAGACTTTCAAGAAGCCATGGACCTCACAGGAAAAGCAAAATCTCAATTCGAGCACGAGGATCTTTTGGAACGTGGTCAACGACTGATTGATGAGAGCGTGGCTGCTGGCGTTACGCACATGCGTGCCTTCATCGAACTCGATGCTGGTGTTGGCAATAAGTGCTTGTCCGCTGGAACCGAGCTGCGTCAAAAGGCTAAGCAGAGTGGCTCCTGCCAAGTGCAGCTCTGCGCCTTCGCTCAATTACCTCTGTTCTCTTCATCCCCCGACGACGAGGATGGGAGTGTGATTCGTGATCTCATGCGAGAAGCCGCGCGAAAGGGACATGTTGACGCCATTGGCAGCACACCTTATGTCGAGCAGGACAGGGAGAAGATGAAGCGTAATGTCGACTGGATGGTCGATCTTAGCATGGAGTTTGACCTTCACTTGGACTTTCACCTGGACTACAACCTCGACCCCGAGATCGAGCCGCTGGTCTGGCATGTGATCAACTCACTGCAGTACAAGAGTTGGCGAGCTCAGACTTCGGAGAAAACGGTCGTCCTGGGCCACTGCACTCGGTTGGCGCTGTTCGAAGACAAGGAATGGCTTCGCCTTGCGGATGCTATTGGTGAGGACGAGCTGCCGATATCATTTGTTGGACTACCAACGAGCGATCTCTTCATGATGCGTGCCGGAAAGCGACCAGAAGTTCGGGGTACTCTGGACGTTCCACGTTTGATCAATGAGTACGATCTCAACGCATGCATCTCCATCAACAATATCGGAAACGCCTTTACACCATTCGGATCGTGCGATCCTCTGGCACTTGCTTGCCAGGGCGTAGGGGTCTATCAGGCAGGGACTAAGAAAGATGCAGAACTACTGTTCGAATGTGTTAGCACCCGGGCCAGGGCCGCAATTGGGCTCGGGCGGACCGTTGCGCACGACACCAGGCTTGACGTCCGAACAGGAGACCAAGCTGATTTCATTCTTTTCGATGGCTCCGGTGAAGGGAGCAATCGATGGAAGAACAGATCGAGCATCAGTGAGGCAGTGTATCTGTATGATCATTTCAAGAACAGGCGAGGCCTGCTGGGTGGAAAGGTGGTCAATGGGGAAGTGCCGTAGGAAGACAAGGTAAGTCTAGGTCATCTGCAAAACATTGTGGTCGACTCACTAATGTCTCGCCCAGGAGACGCCGATGTGCGAACAGAATTCACTTGGGCTGAATCAAAGCACCCGTTCCTTCCAGATTGAGACAAACGCCGCAGTGCCAAGACCACCCGTTTGATGCATGCCAACCTCGCAGACCATGATTTCGTCTTCTGCTCCATCCATCTCAGCACGCATAATGCGAAATCGCCAGCCCATAACACTAATCTGTTCATCATCTGGTCTATGTTTCGAAAATGCCGATTGCTCTCGACTATGATGCGTAAGTCTTATCGATTATCACCACTCCGCCCCCACTTTCGTTGACCAGGTAAACAGAGACGGGAACGTCGTCGGCGGGCACTATGTCGAAAAGCTCCCCGAGCGCCGCCCCGCCTTCGAGTCTCCAAGCGGTGGAATACCTGCCAGCTTCATGCCACCAAATCTTCAACCACCGCCCTTTACGAATACCATCATGCCCGCTGAACGCCGCAGGCAAACGAAGCGCAACCTCAACGCGACCATGCATCCACCTTCACGTCCTCCGCGCAAGGCTGCAGCTGCATCGCGCGCGGCGCTAGATCACGAAGAACAACACGATGCACACGGCGCTCAGCCAGGCTCTTTTCATGATGTTGGCTTTCGACGCAACGTCGCAACACCAGAGGACCTTTCACACCTTTCGGAGTCCTCGCTGCTTCATCAGCAACCTCACGGCCTCCGACTGCAACCCGATAGCTATCCCGAGCAGCGCTACGGAGCTCCCTTCACCTCCGCCAGCGATTCGATCTGGCCGCCGCCCAGCGGCCACATCGACCACACGTACGAGCACGCATCGATGACTGCCGTGTCATCCGCGCACTCGACACTACCCGTGTTCTCAAAAGACGCCGACGATCAGCTGGTAAGAGTACCTCTTGTGACTTCTTTTGTGACCCAGGCGGCGGTGGCAGCGACCAGCATCAAACCTTTCGTCCCACACCCTGTGCCAGTGAAGTCTTTGCCCGACACGACACCTCCTGTTGGATCACCGGCTATCTCTTCAACTCTCGCCAAAGCACGCGGCTTCATCGCCAGCTTCACCAAGCACTTTCAGAAGAATCCAGACGCGGTCAGCGACTTCGGAAAGCTCTGCGCAGAGTTCAATGAGAAGGCCATCGCGGCGGAGGACTTCTACGCCAGCGTGTATTTGGTACTTCTGCGCAATGACTCACTTGACCTCCTACCTGGATTTCTAGCATTTCTGCCGCCGCTGTGGAAGGACGCAGATCTCACGTGGCTGAACAGAGCCGTGGAGGATAAGTACAAGAAATCCTCTGAGGAAGAGTCTGCTCAATCACCAGCATCGTGCATGAAAGCTTTGCCCAAGAGAAAGACCAAGAAGCGGCCAGTCAATGGATTCACCACCGCTTCTCCGGGTGACGAAGTCCATGATGAGATGGCCAGAGTAGGGAGTCACTCAATGTACATCAATCCTGCCTCGCTCCTCAGGTACAACGGCTCCCACACAATGACCGACCGCTCCACAAGCCCAGAATCGGCTGCAGATGATGAAGGCTTCGAAGAACCTCCTCGACGCATCGTCAAATTGAAGATCGGAAAGCGCCTCCCAGTCACGTTTCCAAAGACTCCTCCAGCGAAGCGCAAATACGTACGCAGAAATTCGAAGAAAACTCCGGCTCCTGCTGTCTCCGCGCCGCCCGCGCCGCCCGCCACACCAGGTGACACCTCCGAAGCTAGAGAGCTCTCCACACCCCTCACGCGCAAAGGCAGGTATCGCTACGGCGACCACCGCGCCTCCGACATCCCACACTTCGGCCACTACAAAACTCGCCGCGCCGTCCTCGCCCGCTCATCTCGTCCTTACGTTCATCTCGTCTGCGGCCAAGGCTTCTCCCACCCTCACGATGTCAAAGACCACCACAGCAACACCACCGGCAGGAAAGGCGGATTGGGATGTGTGTCGAAGACTCGCGATGAAAAACAGAAGAAGCTGACTTGGGATGCACACGAGAGCTGTAAAATCGGATATCCAGGAGTGAACTACACGAAGGTCAAGGATGGATACGTGGTATTGGATCTGGAGAGTGCGGAGAAGATTGAGAAGGCGGTTCAGGCTGGGCTGAAATATCAGCGAGATCATTACGAGGTGCAACAGGGCGACGAGACTGTGGATGAAGGAGACAGCGGTGAGGACGACGATGCGGAGGGCACAGACGACGATGAGAGAGTGGACAGTGGCAATGAGGCGGATGCTGACAAAGATGTTGAAATGCCTGATGCGCCTGAGGAGGATTTGGGCAGTGTTGCCCCTGCTGAGGAGATTTCCGAGGTCGCTATGCAGTTCGGTCTGCGGAGGAGGGGAGCGCGGGTCACATATGGCGGCATGTGAAGGGATTTTCAAGAAAACGAGTCGGGAGCCCGGCTTAATAGCACGGTTGCATGGGACTGCGAGTCTGGAATGACTAACAACTGCATGAGATCGAATGAGGCTGAGCGGACTGGACGGAGGAATATGCCGCTGTGGACATGGTAACGCTGCTGGAGCTGCATGAAGCGAGCTCGAATTTTGTGGTGAACTCAACATGACAGGTCGCATTCAATCGATCCGCGGAGGATTCGAGTAATCCTCGTCCGTGGAGAAGAAGCTACTCATGGTGCACGCAAGGGTGATGAGCACTGATACATTTGCGCGTGCTGTGAATGAGATGACGATACATGCAATCACATGCGAGACGATGAAGCCGTTCAAGAGACCTCCCATTAAAGCCATGACGAGACAGCATGCACATCAAGTCGCCTGCAACGCTCGCCTAACACTGCCAGCACATTCTCGCTACCCTTTCACCTCCTCCAAATACTGCATCATCCTTCCCCGCGTGTCCTTTCATTCCTCCAGCCGCTCGTCCGCGGCGCCGTGGGGTAAGCTCTCGCCAGCTTTAAATCAACCACCGCGCTTCGCGAACCTTCATTGTCAGAGCCGGGCCTTGATTCGCTCCTGCTTTCCCTTCGTCTCCCACCAATGCGCATGTCAAGCCCGAGGTACGAAGCAAGACCCTGATGTACATTCCTGCGCCGGTCCGAAGCCCTGATCATGATCTCATAGCATCTTCCAGCTGCAGCTGGTGATAGATGTTGGTGGGCGTGAACGTCTTACTCCTCGGCAATGTCGACATGGCCGAGTCGTAGGAATCGACTCGATGTGCTGGAGTCGCTGCTGCTGCGTTGGGTCTTGACGACGGGTTGGATGGTATCGACTTTGGCGGCGGTTGTTGCTGCCGACGGTGAAGGTGGAGATATGACTTTCTCGGAGTAGTTGACTGGGCTGAGGCTGAGGAAGGTCGATGGACGACGGTCTGTTGACTGTTGAGTGGACATTGTGATTGGGGAGTTGCTGCAATGTAAGAGTGTCGAGTTGAGGTTGGTTCGCAATGGTTGTTGTTGATGGCGATGCTATTGTAACATGTGAAACTCTGCTCGGATGAATCAACCAAAGAAGGTCGGAGGAGCACGAGGGCCACACGTTATATAGGCCTTTCCACCTCTGCAAAGCCTTCGACGGGTCGGTAGTCCTTTGCCTCTTTGACAAACTAGCGTCATCGCCATCAATCTTAAAACCGTAGGCGGTCAGACGACGACTCGTTGGCACGCCGTCCGCTTGTCCAGACACGCCAGAACACGAAAACCATTCGGAGGCCGATCGACGCAGCCCGGAAACAAGGTGCACGGTGAAGGGTATCGCAGCTGTACAAGGTGAAGTCCTCGGCTCGGTTGTCTACGGCACACTCAGTTCCTGGGGTCATCGTTGTTATCGTGGGGAAACAAGCTCTCGTCCGGGGCTAGCCTCCAAGTGAAGAATTGGCGACAGGTACGAAACTTTGAAAGTGACCTGCTGACATTGTTCAAAACACGAGTGAGCGCCAGTGACGTCCACATTGTGTCGACCATGTGATCTGGGTGAGACAGAGTCGGATGTATTCGAGTCTCTTCAAGGTCTGGCCATGCTGCCGGTCACGCAACGAAAGGGCTCGATTATTGAGGTTCCCTCGAGTTGTCTGCTTGACCGGAGTCATCATCAGGGTGATTTACCGCGTCTGCCGGGCTGAAGCCCATAAGGATTGCTGAAGTTGAACATCGTCCGCGGAAGATGCGTTTGCTGTGAAATGTAGCCGGCCGCCGCGAGACTGATAAATTCGTCATTGCCGTCATCTTGTTCTCGACCGAAGGTGTCTGGGCAAAATCTGCTCAATCGCATTCATGACAGACGAGAGGCATACCGGCGACGTTCAGCAGACGTGCCCTGGTCAGGAAAGTGTGCCCAGAAATGGAGTACGCCACAGCCTTGACCTACCATTAGAACTAGAGGTCGTCGTGTTTGTGGCGCATATGGTTCTCATGGCGTGGCTTGGTTGAACAGTATTGTTGCCGCTTTGTTCAAAAAGAGCCTGCATTTTCAAGACGAGCGCACGCATGTCAAGGCACTCCCGCAGACATCGCGTCGTTTGCTCGGATTGCCCATGCCTGATGGCCGGCGCAGGCTCTTGAAGAGCTCGAGGTCAGTTTTGCCGGTGTCAACGCGGCACTCCACGCACAATGAACACAAGAAAGCAGCCATCCGAGCTTCTTGTCATGTCTGCGCGATCAACATGCGGATGAGAAGCGCGGGAACCTGCACGACTAGCCGGTGGCGCGCATAGCGGTCAGTCGCTCCGTCTTGCGCAAGAGATTTTCGCTGTACCATGTCGGGATGATACGGCTCGCCTGGCCCGTCACCAGCCTTGTGGTACGTGATGCCCGCTGCTGTGATACCGACCTGTCAAGACAGGGAGTCTGCCGACTCGGGACGCGTCCGGACACAAGTGCGATGGTGTTGGCGAAGACGCGCAACCGAGAGCTGCGAGGTAAGGGAGAGATTGTCTGCGACTGCGATGGGTACGTTTTGTCTTGAGCAGGACAACAAACAAAGCCCGGCGTTGCGAATGTCAGGGTACGTTTACCTAAGGTCCGTTAATAGGTTATATAGCGCCAAGAGCAAATAACGAGCCATTCTACGACTCGTTTACTTACTATTATCCGAGGAAGTTCC
>AFIV01000030.1:0-10644 GCA_000223765.2 Zymoseptoria ardabiliae STIR04_1.1.2 | reverse complement strand
GTAGAGAAGTAAAGAGGTTATGGTCCAACTAATAGCGTACGATGTAACTTAGAAGGCTGCGCTTTACGTACAGTATAGGCCCCTCGAGGACCATTGTTCCTCATTCCCTAGTATATTACCATCCGTTACCTGTAATATCGCGAGTATATGGTCTATGCCCTACGTCTATGTCTACGCTAGCTGCTGCCTTCGTACACTGCTTAGGGTGCTAATAGACATAGTACACTTCTTCGTCCAACTGCACTAAAAAGGTGCGCTTCGACGGCCGGTGCGGACCAATCGTAGTAGAAAGTGCGGCGGGAGAGTAGTATCTAATAGAAGGAGACGTTATCTCTAGGCCAGGCGACGTAGTATTCGATATGCCAATGCAGTTAGCATGATCAGCGCTCGATCTTTAGCTGCGGTGCTAAAGACGATCACGTGCCAAGTACACAGCCCTTCTATATTGTTACGGCTGTAGCTGCGACGTCTCAATGCCCTAGACAGTAGTATCGTAATGACTAGACTATGGCCGCGGGCCTGTAGCCCATTTCTTACTATAACTAACCGAATAGTAGCACCGTGTCAACCGCGCGGACCTCCCCTACTACCATTTATACATTACTCGACGATACACCGGAGCACCTACTACTACGTCGCTCGGCCTACGGCCCCCGGTCGCCAACGAACTACTCGACCCGAAGGTACGTCCGATTATACGTCCGCCTCGCAGCATAGACCGTGGTCAAATAAAAGCTATAAGCCGATTAAGGATACATTAAAACAGACAACGACGAGACGTCCTAGATGTAGAAGGAGCGACGGCATGAACTATTAGCGCGTAGATACCCTTCGTCGGCCGAGGACTTCTTCTCGTACTTCGACGACAGCTAACTACGACATGCCGCGCAGTTCGAGATAGGAGACTATCCTACAACTTATCCGGCTAACGCACTACTTTCAAAAAGACTTCTCCGACGCTCTACTACGCTAGCGGCGAATCTTATAGCTTCAGCGGAATAGATTCATCGTTAACATCATTAAAGAGACGATTTTACCCGGTCTACGACGTTATATCGCGGACCATCCCCTAGCCTTCGATCTATGTACTGGACTTCGAGGTAATCTATAGTCCCCGGCGTTCAAATATAACGCCCGGAGAGACGTCATACGTCGAGTATAGGTAGCCAATCGCGCATCGACCAAGTCGGACACTTCTAGCCTAGCGGACACCGAAGTATACACCGAAGTTTGACTATGCTGAACGCGATCCCGCGATAGGTAATTATAGGCAAGCGACAACTCAAACTGAAAAACCTCTTATAGGGTTGAACAACATTACCCGAGGTTGAACATCCTTACCTCGAGTTAAAACGATCTAGCTTTAGTCCGGCATAATACTAGCCGATAAGCTTCTCCTTCGCGTTAACCTCCTTAAACACGTCGTTTATCGACTAGACAGAGTTGTAATCTAGAAACTACACTAAAGGGCCCTTCTCGTCTTCCTCGAATAGTACGGCGTATATCCCGAGTAGACGCGATATCCTCCCGTAATCATCGTATGTCCATTATACCTGCGGCACTAGTTAACACGCACACGCTCTCGCCGGCGTTCTGCCTAAGGACTACTCCAACGATTCGTTTCCGTATACCCTTTGCGGAGCGGCCGCCATAATCTACTACTAAGAGGGGGATAAGAGGCGCAACGGTGACCGTACGATCGACGATGCTAAGCGTCTCCGCCGTAGTCGCGGGCTTCGTAAAGGGTTGTGATTATGTTACGGCCGGTATAAGAGAGGCGTAGTCGTACGGCAGAGGATGTTTCGTCCGACGAAACCGCATTAGAGACCCTTAATCCACTTTACCGAAGCGAAGTTCGCAGACAGATTACCCGAAGCGACCTTACCTCGGGTTAAAAGACCTCACCTTAGGTTGAAATACCTGACCTTAGGTTGAAATACCTGACCTAGAGTTAAAAGACCTAACCTAGGGTTGAAAAACCTTACCTAGGGTTAAAGAACCTCACCTAGGGTAGATAACGACTCGTTTCCGTATGCCCTTTGCCGAGCGGCCGTAATGATCTACTACTAAGAGGGGGACAAGAGGTGTAACGGTAACCGTACTACCGACGATGCTAAGCGTCTCCGCCGTGGTCGCGGGCGTCGTGAACGGTTGTGGGGGGGGGGGGGGGGGGGGGGGTACATACTAGAGTGTCGCATTTAACTTAGCGTAGGGACTTCTATATAGACGAGATTCGAACGCGAGTTTAAAACAAAGAATCCGATGGCCTCGATCCCGACTGAGAGCTATAATATACGAGCCGGCGACACCACTAACGGCCCGGGTCCTCCGCCTCTATATAACATTACGTGCCCTCCGGCAACATACCCGAGTATCTACCGGTTTAGAGACCCATAATTAGGAATTGTTCGATTTTCCGTCCGCTCGAACGTTCGATCCCGTCCGTGCGCCTGTTTAATGTAGCGGCACCCGCAATAACAACTAAGAAGCCGCCGAATTTAGCATTGTCCCGATCGGGCAGCATTTCCCGTATGCGGTTAGTGCCGGACCTACCGCCGCCATTCCTCCCTATGTCTAGCGCTCCCTTACTAGCTAACACCGACGACATCCTACAATGTAGCGCATTAACACTATAATCCTATTGCTCGGGAATCTATATTAGAGATCCTTAATGTCTCGAGGACATATCTACGTACTAAATGGCGATGGCGGTCACCCGATAAGGACTAGCGTTCCTTAGCGCATATAACAACATAGTAAGGATTCTTAACTTTACCTATAGCATTCGGGACTTCGAGTGTTCCTTTTGGTAGAGACTCCACCAAAACTAGCGCCCCTCGTCCCGACGACGATACTATCCACTAAGCGCATATGCAAATGCTACCGTCGCTACTTATATACTCCCGCTCCCGCTTCCCGTAGGTCCGTACGCCGTCCGCGCCTTCAACTACTCGATACCTACCTTCTATAACCTTCTACCGAACCTTACCGACTACTATACCCTAGACCGACTACTATACCCTCGACCGACAACTATACTTACTACGGATCGAGGATCTCTAATCTAGTTTCCTTTAGCTAGCATCTTTCTCCTCCCTATCGAGCACCGTAGAGCGAGAAGACATACCCCGACATGGTTAGAAAAATGCTCGCGTAGCGCAAAAAGGACATCGACTTACAAATGGGCATGCCGCTGTTAACATACAACGTCTACTCTATAAACGTCGTAGCGAGCGATAGTAAGCTAGTCTAGGCGGGATACTTGAACTGCCGCGACACTAAGACCCTCGAGAAACTCTTCTTACTCGCTATACCCGCACTCCTCAAATTCATTAAAGAGCATAACGTAAGCAAACCAAACCGTTTTAGACGTCTCTAATCTACTTTCTCTCTAACGAACGAAACCGGACTAAGGATCCTCGATCCGGTTTCCTTTTCGCGACAGCTTACTAACATTCGACAGGATAACTTTAGTTACATATATACCAAATCAAACCTCCTACTTAGCATTACGATACTATTTAAGAGCATCCGGAGTGTCGACCCGGACAATAGCGAATTAGTGGATGAAGCACCGAATACACTACCCGGATCAGTACTCGGCTTAGGGCCGCTAGAGCATGTTACTTAATGCTTCGCTATAATTAAGTAGTAGAAACCGGACTTCTCGAAGAAGGCGAAACCGCTCTTCGACAAGAACAACAACCCTGTCCCGGACTACACTAAGGACATCGTCTTCCTAAGCTCGAATCCGAATTCATTATAGACTTCATCCGATCCATTAGCGAGGGCAACACAGCAATGTTTATCGACGCTAAGCGTCGCGACCAAACCCTATACGATTACCTTCCGAAGGGCAATCGCGAAGTGCAAATAATCGGATCCCGTCGTTCGACGAGGCGACCAACATTCTATCTAATGTCATCGTTACCGACACCGAAGACGGAGCTATCGACGAGGTCTCTTAGCTGCCCCTCGTTATCACCTACTACGGCACTAAGGTGAAGCTATAGTAGCTATGTACTATCGCATATAGTAAACTTATGCTCGCGCTCCTACTAAAGTTCTTTATCAACGTATACGGTACGGGCATAGGAAAGACGGTTATAACGTATAGCACTATTTGTGAGAAGACATAAGGAGTATAGGACCAGCGCAATGCTTAGAAAGGTTAGTCATCCCTTCTAAACGATGAATACGATAAAAGCGAATTAGAGATCTCTAATGTATATTAAGGATCTCCAATCCGCTTTATCGCTGAACATATTACTAACCGTTTATAGCATGTTTACGTACTTATGTAGAGCAGTTCAAGGAAGTCAACCCCGGCGTAGTCGACCTTATAGACGCGGAGGTGCTGAACGGTATGTTTAAAACCCTATTAGAGATCCTTAGTCTACTTTCCGATAAATCGAATTCTACTAACTTTCGATAGTGTACCCTGCCCTAATTCGCAAAGACATAGCTGCCCGCGGCTTCGTAAAAGATCCCCTAGAGCACAAACCGGTCCTTATCGATGGACTACCGACTATAGGCGGCGCCTAGTTAAAGGACGGCGAGAGGTACTAACATAAAGGCGAATCCGGTTATATTACAGTTCGCTACATTCTCGGTTTCGCGTCCTCTAAGACGAACACTAAGTTTCGAAAGGGCGCTCTCCCTAATAACCTTACGAAAGTCATAAAAATCATCGCGCCGCTAAACCCTAACGACCCGGCGACCGGAAACCACGTCATCGTCACTACATTGCAGACGTAGCGTCTCCTCGTCGGCTATATAGTCGCCGTAAACTTCATCGGTCCTAAGCCTCCCCTAGCACTAGTACCGTCCGACCGCCCGAACCCTCTTACTAAGTCCCTTAGCGATAGAGACGATAATAACTTCTCGGACAACGAGGAAGACACGCAGACCAGAGAAGATGAAACCGAGGAGGAGGATAAGCCGCGCGGTCTTAATCCCGAGGGGACTATAAAGAAGTTCTTCGAGTTTAAGCCCGAGTTCAAACGCGACATGTTCTCCCTAGTAGTCATCGACGAGGCCCATCGCGTTTAGGACCCTAACTCGCAACAGACGAAGGCGCTATTTAGTCTCACCGATTACGGAAGTAGAAGGCGGACAACGGGACGCAGGACGACCCCCCTCCCAACATCGAGGCGTACAGAAATGCGTAAGCATTCTTTAAGTCTTACTATGCCCCCGTACTAAGAAGGCATGTACCGCGGTGTCCTCGAAGAGGTCAAGATGAACAACGGGAAGACTCTAGTCGGTATACGCGACGACGAAGACGGCGTCCAGTTCCGTAAGACACCCGCATCGCGCGAGCTAACTAACGCGGCACATAATCCTCTCCTCGCCCGCGTGTTCGGCCGCGACGTCGACCCTACTACTAATTAGGCCTATAGAGTGTAAGTACATCCTACCTAGAAAGCAAACTGACCTCGTTAAGGGCGACCCGTTCGACATAGCCCTATCCGATCGCCTCTAATCTAGGTTTAGTATGTCTCCATCCGCTCCGGCAAGAGCGTAGCCGAGCGCTATCTAGCCGAGGAGAGCTTTAACACCGTTCCGGAAGTTATGTGTCTAGTCGCGTCCGTTAAATCGTGCTAGGAGTCGATAAATCTCTAGAAGGGTGGACACATTAGCATCTTCGTGTCTGTCATTAGCGGGACTGCGCGTTAGTAAGCTATCGGTCGCTAGGGGCGAATCGGTCAAACTCGCTAGTAAGAAGTCTACTACATCATTACGGATGGAACTATCGACACCTATTACTAGCATATGTACTATCTCCGATTCCGCGCCATTATTGCTACCTCGGTCCGCATTCCCTAGAAGATGGTCGACGATTACATCGCGACGATAACGCTATCGAGGTTGGAGAAGATTAAGTCGGCTAAGGATACTACCGGCAATTATCGTACCCCCGAGGAGCGCCCCAACGACGAACTCCTAGAGCTATATCTCGACTCCCTCTTATGCTAGATCGATGGTCTACAACAGCCCCCTACGGACCCTCTCTATAAGAACTTCATAGAACCGAACGCTAAGAATCTCTATCCCGATTAGATCCTTATACGTCTAAACCGAGCATACCGTAGAAGCCAGCGTTCGTCTCGATCCTGGACCCCCCGGCGATTACCGACGAAACCGTAATCGAAAAGGCGGGTAAGTAGGTATTAGAGCAGGCCAAAATCATCGCCGCACGTCCCGCTAACATCATTACTCGACGGAATCCTCGAAGTAAGTAAACCATTCCGAATTGGAGATCCTCAATCTACTTTCAACCCGCTACGTACGACGAACAAATGGTCCAGCTTCCCCGCATCGAGAAGAAGTCTCGTAAGACTCTAGAAGGCAAGCACAGCGAACTTAGCAATCCGCTCGTCGAAGATAGTAATAATAAGGGGGAGAAGGGTATAAGTGGCCGCACCGACAGTATCCAACCGGGGCAGACAGGTCAGTAGTTACAATTAATCCGGATTGCATTTATTCGTTTATTAATACATTTTATAGATCGTAGACGCCCTACGCGACGCTAGCGCCTTAATAGTCGTAACGATGACGATGTACTAATGGACGATTTCGACGACTTAGGCAGCGACAACGAACTCTAGGAACGCCCCAATATGCGCTTCTTTAAGAAGGGCACCTCCGTAGCGACCGGATCGGCCATCGGAGGCCTACTCTCTCTTCGCGCGAGTCCCGGTCTGTCGGGTAGCGACACTTCTAGCAACGGTCGCTACGTTGTCAACGCTCTAGGTATGTCCTATTGTCTCATTAATCTACATTAGGGATCCTTAATCCGGATTACTTTTAGGTGAATACTTACTCGATTGTAGGTTTTGTACGCGATCCGAAGGTATCGTTTAAGCCTATCTCTCGCGACCTCCCCCGAAATCGCCTAAACAGATTTTCTGATTTCGATGTCGCTCGCTAGGCTGCTAGGCTCGTTTCTTCTAGGCTCGACAAGACGACGAGGATAGTATGGAGACGGCGCGCATTAAGGAGCGTAGGAAGAATCTACCGATTCCACCTACCGGGTCTAATACTTAACCTAATCCACTCGATCCGGAGTCCACCGTCGGCAACGAGGAGGATTATATAACAGCCGTCGGCACGGACGGTGCTTATCCGCAGTAAGGCGAGACTTTAGCCGGAGCTGCCGGTCTGTCTAGTACGTGAAGGAGTAGCTTTAGGAGAAGAAGTGCACCGTTGCGATCTTAAAGAGTATGTATAAGTGCCTTAAGAGTAAGGATTATCCCGCTAAGTCACCGAAGAAGGCAGAATTGGTCGCTACTATTATGGAGGCGTAGGCTAATTAGTACGGTAGTCTCTACGATGATGGGTACTAGAGTTTCATAGCTATGTCTAAGCTACCGCCGCCTTATGACGTTGGACCGTCCCTTAGGGAGCCTAAGGAGGAAGACTAGTTAGACTTGTCGGTCGGAGGCGTTGGTTACGGTAGTCCGGTGATACGTTTAGCGATTGTTTCCAAATTGAAGATCCTTAGTTTAGTTTATTTGTCTGTTTTTGCCCCGTCCCGTCGAACCCGCCGCCGTCGTTCGGGCCATGCCGTTTCGTATCGCTATATACATATCTTGTTACTAGCTTAGTTCGGTGCGCTATTAGTACGACGCGCACTCAGCCCTCGTAATACTATAGATGCGGTGTGCGGTTGGACCATCTAGGACATTCCTCTAGCCCTAACACGTGCATTGCCCATATCCGTGTTAGCGTAAGAGACTATTCTACTAGTGGCCGAACTAGGGCATTGCCCTAATCGAGCGAACTACCTTAACTAGCTACTGCTTGTCTACGTATCTAGAACTGCGGTGGAACACTAGCATACGTACATACGCGGTATTTTGTCTACGCTCGCCTTTAGGGTGTTCCGACATTACGATCGATCCGACCCCGGACGCACCTTAGCGGACGGTAGCAGATTATACATTAGAGATCTTCAATTTGCTTTGGTCTTTGTTAACTCTCTTTCTCCATCCTATTAGGTCGTAAGTTCTACACGTACATGTCGCGTACAGTTTGTCTAACAACCCGACATACATCTCTATGCCTTAATTTGTAGTCCATTATGGAGGCGTGTACAACGAACGCTAATACGTACGGAGTCTGCACGTTTGTGATGGATCTAGTCTCGGGACATCTCGTAGCCTTATGCTGCCGCTTGTCCTGTTCGTGGCAGACTGTCTATAGGTTTGTAAACGTAGTTAACATATAATGACTTCTCCAAAGGATATTACGCGGAAGCGTAGGGCATCTACTTCGCCGATTGACGTATCTAACGCGCCTAACCACTCGCCTACCCGGGAGCGCAAAAGAAGAAACTACTAGCCTCTACTAAGCCTAGACGAATCAACTCTATGCGCGATAACGTCGGAGTTATCGAGCTAAGCGACGATGATGATGCCGACGACGTGTTGGCTCTCCCTTTACGACAGCTACTCGCCTTAAAGTGTCGTTCTTCTTAGGCACCTCCGCAGTTCTCTATTAGCCGTATGCTAATCGAAAGGACGGCCGGCAATTACGACGAGATCCTTTCTATCCTATCTAGGCTTACTAATGTTCCACTTAGGCTTAAGCATGCACTAGCGTAGCCGGTAGGCAAAGATGAGCGCGTAGACTCTTTCCGTTCTATGTACGCTAGCCGCGGGAAGGAGCCCGCCGGCAAGGACATATATGCCAACGATATTTCGATCGAGTTAATAACCGGCTATATAAGCGAACACGCGAATAGGCTATGCCATTCCGATCGTAACCTCATCGCGCGGCCTATGCCTAGTCCTGTCGCTTTCCTCCTACTAACCTACACCGGCGTGCTAAGATATCTAGAAAAACCCGGATGGAAATGGGGTTAGGGTCTCGTTTAAGCACGTACAGAAGTTGCTGGGAAGGTAGGGCGTGCATCGTAGAAACTTCCTAAGCCTAGACTATGTGTTAATCCCTTTCTATCATCACTAATACTAGGAGCTCGGCGTACTGTTCCCTAAAGCGCGTCTATACTACGCGTAGGATAGCCTCGGAAAAGGTACTACGTTCGCAAGACATCTACTAAGTCCGATCCTGGAGGAAATGATAGGGCAGCCGACGAATTAGGCGCGATGCCCGGATGCTCCAGACGTCCTAGGGATACTAGCCGACAACGAGCAGTCTATGCCTAGGTACGGTTCCTTTTTAATGCCTAGACAGGTGGATAGCGTCGCCTATAGGGTTTATAAGCAGACCAATCTAACCGACTATAGGCTATAGGTTATGTACAACATAATCTAGGCGGTGCTAGATTATCGGGGACGGGATGACAACAGTTCGACTCCGGAACTGACCGGTAAAATTAGCCGCTTACTACCACTAACCAGATGTTTACCATTCCTTACCAATAGCACTAGTAGTAACTATTGCCGGATTAGGAAGGAGGTCGAAAAATGAGGCTTAGATAGCTAGTGTATCTACTGGTATTGTATCGACTTAGCGACACTTAGCTTTGATGTTCTACGCTCTAGGGAGAGGGTGAAATGGGTCTAGCATATATGTAATTGCTTTGGCTATGCGCTTTCGCGACAGATAGTATTCGCCTTAGCCTAGCTTACCGTAGTCGGACTTAAGTATATAGTATACGAGAATTTGTTACGGGACTTAGCGATTGTGCCGATTATAAGGTTGGTCGAGGCATTTCGCCGCCTAATGTAATGTAGTCGTCTAGCCTCGTCCCTTGTCCACCTTATGCCGCCTGTCCCTTAAGCCTCTATGGTCCTATTTACGCCACGCTTCTTGGCTCCCGCTTATAGCACTCTACGGCCCACGAGGGTCGTGTTGCGGCGGTATAGGTATAGTATGCCATACGTCCGCATCGTAGAACTTAGCGCTTCGCACCCTTCCGTCCATCCGCGCCGTCGAGCACCTCTAGCTCCCCTATTGTAGACGTATAGAGCGTCGTAGGTTGACTTCGACTCGAACTAGGTATAGTCCATATAGGAATGTATAATAGCTATGCTTCTTCTGTCCCGTGCTCTTTCGTCTACCTCTCCCTTTCTAAAAGTACGATGTCCGCGGCCTTCGTTACTATATCCGTAACGGAATATTCTACGAGCAGTAGACCCGGGCGGCAATACGTCTCAAATATCGACTCGTATATACTTGGTCCGGCGTACTCCTATAGGCCTATTGTTAAGGCGGCTACTTCTTGATCCGACCATATCCTCGAGCGTGCTAGGGCAACAGCCTACTCGGATGGGCCGACCCTATAGCTCGAGTCGTGTCTGTCGAGGACGAAACTGTCTGTAATCGGTACCGGTTCGAGGAATAGACATTTCGCGGGTAAGAAGTCGTATTCGGCGAAGGATCGGTCGGTGTGTAGCTCTACCTAGGCTATCTATTGCTTCCGGAGGATTTTGCGGTGATTGTCGTCCTTTCTATATTGTCTCCGGATAGGGCGTATAGTTAATACTCTCGAGACGAAACTAATTAAGAGTAGAGATATATATTTATTTAATTAACTTCGTAATTTAGCTTTATTATATTAGGAAGTTATAAACGTCGGGCGGTCGAATTTCTCGTCTATCTCGTTCTCGCTTAGTTATACCTACTCTTACTCGTTCGGTACCTAATTCTTCCGGTTAAGTACTATATTAGCGG
>AFIV01000031.1:0-34600 GCA_000223765.2 Zymoseptoria ardabiliae STIR04_1.1.2 | reverse complement strand
TCCCGACCTAGCGCGACGTCTACTTCGAAGTAATACGTAAAGTAGAGCGATTCGAGCGTACTTATAAGCCTCGTAGACTTAATATAATAGCCTTCTTATAGGTAGCGTTTAAGGTATCTTACGTCGCTCTACGGCTCGTAATTAATATTAGTCTTAGCGCCCGTTATAGTAATAAACGAGTTTAGTAAGCTCGTTAATTACGCTAGTAAGGATAAGTAGTAGTAGCGGTAAGACGATAAGGACGCTCTACTACCGCTTATAATAGCGGTTATCTAAGAGCTCGTAATACTAGATCTACCGCGTTACGTTAGAGGCTATACTATCGTCCTATAATATAAGATATCCTACGTATATATTATAGTACGAGCCTATATCCGTAGCGAGCTATTACTATTATCGCTCTTCGTATATAGGTAGTAGCTAGATCTAGAGCCGGAGATATATTACCTTTAGTAAGAGCTCGGATATAGTAGTATTATCGTAGTTAAGGGCGGTATAGATTATAATAATAGGCTAAGGAACGATATAGACGCTCTAATTAATCGCGAGGACGTATATATAGCTATACTAGACTACGTATAACGCTAGTAGTATATACGTCTTCGTAATAAGTAATTCGCTATAATATACCGATAGTTTAAGGCTACTAATACGCTACCGGTAGTTATCCCCGAACGAGCCGCCGCTTAATTCGACCCTTACGCTAGTCGGCCGGTAAGCTAGAATACCGCTCTTAATATAGCTAAACGTATAGAAAGAGCTCGTATCCGTATAGAGTATTAGACCGTCTAAGAGCGTAATAATATTACTCGTTACTATACTTTATAAGCCTCTTAAGCGGCGAGTTTAGCCGCCGCCGCTCTACTAGCCCTTAAGGCTACTACGGCTAATAAGTAGTCGTTAGTCGACGCCCTTATTACCGAGATAGTAATACTCGTAGGTAACGAGAAGAAGGCTACGAAGAAGGAGCTAACTAAGGTACGTAGCCGTTTACGCTTTACCCTTCGTAAGGTAAAGGATACTACTATAGCTAAGGGACGTATACTAGATAATACTATATTACTTAAGGGTATTAAAGACGCCGCCGCCGATAGCGATAGTAGTAATATACTAAGGTAATAAGAGACCGCTATATAAGCTAAGATCGCTAGAGCGGCTATAAGGAAGGCTAGACGATAGTAGTAAGGGCTACTAGTATAGAATAACGACGACGATAACGATATACTACCTATTAATAACTTAGTAAGCGACGGTAAGGTAGAACGAGCCTTAGCGCCGGCGAGGGAGCTTAAAGTAGTAGATCTATTAACTTCTCCGCCCCGCCCTAGACCCTCCTCCTCCGTAGCCGTTACTAGGGTTAGGCCTTCGCTAATTAAGGTAATTTGGCCGTAGGAAGGGCTATCCGAAGAAGCGCCGACCTAGCGCACTCGCTTAGGGGGGTCGTTCAGTCGCAAGCCCCTTCACTTAAACCCCCCACCGCTCTGCGCTAATGAATGAATTATTCATGTGCTCCCTAGCGGATGAACCATTGAACTTAGTTAGGCCTAGACCGGTCGCCGCCCTGGTCGGAGTTCAGAGCTACCTCCTTCTCAGTGCGCTTCTCCCAAAAGCTCGAATTCGATGTGTAGGTACCTAGGTGCGGAATTCGAGCTTTTTCTGCGAAGGAACTTGCCTACAACCCCGACTCCGAAGCAGAAAGGGCTCAACAGGACTTAGGAGATAGCCAGGGAGCTTACCGGCCAGCCGTGTTAATTCGCATGCCAGCAAACAGACAACATCAGACCTATTACTTCGGGGCGGGCTAGCCTGATTACAACCGGGGAAGTAGCTGAGGCCGAAGTTGCGACGAGGCAAGCCGTGAACGGAGGAAGTAACGAGGGCAGCAAGTCCTAAGGAGCCCTAGCTTACGAGGACAGCGACAGGAGTACGATGACCGACCCAGCGCGTAGTTCAAAAGCTCAGGAACACTGCTCAAGGCGCCGCACGCTCCAACGCGAGTAGCTAGCTAAGGACTCCTGTACAGCAGGTGAAGACATCGGAGTGAACACCCTCCTGCTTCACAAGAGGAGCCCTCATTGGCATACACAAAGGAGGAGTGGCCCAAAACCTGGTACTCCGCGCAACTCAAGCAAGGTCCGGGTGATGTTTACTCCGACACGTTCACCTGCTGTGGTCCTACAAAACCTGGGCCAAAAGCAACAAGCGGTGCATAGCCACATGGGCGTCACTGGCCTTTCCGCGCCAATATCAGTTCTCAACAACTGCCGAAACGTGCTCAAGCAGGGCAGATGGACCTTGTGGTTCGTCCGCGCTACAACATTCCTGTATGCAGGATACAGGTAGGGGCCCAGCAAGTTCTTGAACTTGACCTGGACACATTTCCGTGGCTACAAGAAATTCTTCACCCGGTACGCTCAAGGCTCATCTGCTAGATGGACCTTCGGCATGGCTCGAACGTGGATCTCGTGTCCCGCAGAGCAGAGCAGAGACATATAAACCTCGCCTGTCTCTACGGGATAGGAAAACCAAATCATTTTCCTCTTTCTCCCGTCACTACTCCCTGCGTAAAATTCTTCCCAGGAGCCTTCAAGTTCTCCTGTCATCACTCCCTGAGCGACCTTCTTTCAAGCAGCCTTCAAGCTCAGACGACACCATGCACAAAGCTTTCATCTTCGCCGTCATCGGTCACATGCTGAGCGGTGTCTCAGCGACCTGTGTCTTGCCAAAGGGGGCTGCATTCACCACTGACCCGAACTTCCCCAACGCCCTGCGTTTGACCTCGCAATACCCACCGTCTTCAGAGGGAGATTGGAACGACCACTACTGCGCTCGCGTACCCGAACCACGCGGGCAAAGCTCGCCGTACCACTGGCGCTGCGTAAGTGTTGGCCTTGTTCGCTCCCTGACCCTCTTCATTCCTAACAGTACACTCCAGGCCTATCCGAAAGAGAAAGCCCAACATTGCCACAACGATTATTGGATCTATGTCGATGCACCGTTGTTCTGGACGGATCAAAGATGCCATATTGACACTACCAACGGCGCCGACAATGGCTATTGGGTCTGCTGTTACACCGGTAACACGCACGAGTAGCGAACAAAATGACCGTCACGACGTGAGGAAGAAGGCATTGAACGGCGCGATTTTTCTGATCACTGAATCATCGAGGCGGATCGAGCTACGTTCTCCCTCGAGTAGGCTGGGCGTTTGTCGGGCATGCAGGTCGTGGACTTGGAGAAGAATGGCATGGAGGAATCAGGCAAGCAGAAGGGATGGATGCTAGCCAACGAGGTCAACGAGGCCGACGAGTCTGATTGATGGAACTCCAGCTTTACTCGCGAGTCAACAAGAACGAATATAGGCCATCGCCTTGAATGACTTCAAACTCGACGCAGACGGTTCACGATCACACCTTCCAGAACCTCTTGATCTTCGGCTACGAGAACTGCGAACATTGTTCCCACCGCCTTTCATAGCCACAATCTTTGCTTGCTTGAACTTCGATGGCGGAGGAGTAAGTAAGGACAGATGTACGTAGTCGTCCATCTGGCGGGCGATGTATTCCGGCATAAATGCTCCCGATACTCCTTCAGCGACTTCGAGTGACCGGACGACTGCCTGATTATCTGCCTGGTTGTCTGTCCAGATGGCTCGAATGTTAGCTCCAACTTTTTGCGATACCTTGCGCGATCTTCATTCAGTGCGAATGCTCTGCCAGGTATCTGAACGTGGCGCATCCAATCGAAGCTGCACTGGCCTCCTTACATGCCCGCAGGATGCGGATTTTGGAGTACTTATGCCCAAGTTGCCTGCTTCGCGCGCGAGAGCATGGCAATCGGAACCGCTGAAAACTCTTGACAACCCCAGTTGTCTCAATGCAGAAGGCAACAATGCGTTGTCTCGCGGTCAGACTTGTAGGCTTCGAAATTTGCAGGCTTATTATAAGTTACACTCTGCACTGGGAAGCATGAGTCTCTTGCCCATCGAAGAATTGAACCTTCCAGGCCGCCCCGCCTGTATCTCGTCTTATGTCAGCAGTGACCCCACCTCAACAAGGGCAGGTACAGCAGCTCCGCGTTCAGAAGGTCCAATGGTCAGACGCGAGCACAAAGAAGTGGGTGCAAATTCTGACTGCAGCCTGACCAGCCTCGAGGCCCTTTGGACAAAGGCGTGAGGTCTCCTTCGACATTCGTTCAAGAACTTTTCCAGCAAGTAGCTGATCATGGCCGACAATGAGATAAAGAGCAAGGCTTTGGCTGAGCAGGAGGACAAGACGTTGGCCGAACAGCAGGAGAACGAGGAGGAGGGCGAAGAAGGAGAGGAGGACGGCGAGGAAGAGACAGTAGCAGATGGCGCGCCTTCAAAGAAGAAGCGGAAGCCAAGAAAGAAGAAGAAGGCAACGAGCGATGAGACAGCTGTAGCTCGCCAGGACCCACCGAAAGCCTCTGCCCAAGACATACAGGCGCTGCTACAACAACTGGCAGTCTCACAAGCGAATCCAAAAGAGGGCAAGAAACCGGAGGACTATAAGTTCTGGAACACACAACCCGTGCCAAAATTCAGGGAACCCAATCTCCTGCAGACCACAGATGGTGGAGAAGGCGAGTCGCTGGCCGAAGGACCGATTCTGCCGCCCGCTGTGTGCAAGAAGGTCGCAAAGCCAGAGCCTGAGAAGCTGGTCGATGGTTTTGAATGGTGTGGGATCGACTTGGAAGACAAAGAGGAACTGCAGGAGTTTTACGATTTGCTGTATAACCACTATGTTGAGGACACCGAAGGATCATTCCGCTTCAACTACTCCAAAGAGTTCCTTGCATGGGCATTGAAGCCGCCGGGCTGGACAAAGGAGTGCCATATTGGTGTTCGTACGAAGACTGGTGATGACGGCAAGAAGGGAAAGCTTGTCGCATCCATTGCTGGTATCCCAGTCTCCCTCACAGTGCGCGGAAAGCAAGTCGACGCCTGCGAGATCAACTTCCTCGCCATTCACCGAAAACTGCGCAATAAGCGTCTCGCTCCAGTACTGATCAAAGAGGTCACGCGGAGATACTACCTCAATGGCATCTACCAAGCTCTATACACCGCCGGCACACTCCTCCCCACACCCGTCAGCACATGCCGATACTACCACCGCTCTCTGGACTGGGAGCATCTCTACAAGAACGGGTTCAGCCATTTGCCGCCGCACAGTTCTGAGCTGAGAATGAAGCTAAAGTACAAGCTGGAAGACAAGACCGCACTTAAGGGACTGCGGCCGATGAAGCCAGCAGACATTCCAGCTGTGAAGGACCTGCTCTCTCGATACAACGAGCGCTTCCACCTCCGACAGAATTTCACCGATGAAGACGTCGCGCATTACCTCTGCTCCGACATCTCGAAAGGCGTAGTGTGGAGCTACGTGGTGGAAGAGAAGGGCAAAATCACCGATTTCATCTCCTACTACCTCCTCGAAGTAAGTCCACTATCCCAACACCGACCCGGCATCACGCTAACAAATCCCAGTCCACCGTCCTCAAATCCTCGAACAAACGGGAAACCATTCGCGCCGCCTACCTCTACTACTACGCCAGCGACTCCGCCTTCCCCTCCTCCGCCTCTAAAGCGCCCTCCAACTCCACCCAAGACGCCCTGCAAGCGCGCCTCCAGCTCCTCGTCCATGACGCCCTCATCCTCGCCAAAAAGGACGACTTCCACGTCTTCAACGCCCTCACTCTGCTCGACAATCCGCTGTTCCTGAAGGAGCAGAAATTCGAACCCGGAGATGGGAAGTTGCATTATTATCTGTTCAATTGGAGGACGGAGAGTCTGAATGGTGGAGTGGACGAGAGGAATCAGATTGATGTGACGAAGATGGGTGGGGTGGGGGTTGTGATGTTGTAGATGCATCGCGTTGAGTCGAGTGAGGGTGGATTGGCACTGGGCAGGGTCATGAGAAAGGAGGCAGGTTATATAGGCATTACTAGAAACCTAGCTCGTCCGCGCTGTCGTCTTCATCTGAGTATAGCGATGTCCCGCTGTGTCTACCTCGTCGACCAATGTGTACACTTGTCGTCGAGCTCGTCCTGCTCAGCCGCGCCCGTTTCTGTGCGGGTCTGGTTGGACTCTCTGCCAGTCGCTTGAGCTGCGGAGTCATCGCGAGGATGTCGGGCGATTGCTCTGGCTTTGCGCTCGGCGGTGGTCGGAAGATCATCTTCTGCATGGCAAGATTGTGCTTCGAGACGGGAGCTTGGTTCTCTTTGTCCGGCGTTGCGTTGTGGGAAACCTCTGTCGCTGGCGTGGACGTGATGTGCGCCGCTGTACTGTCGTCGCTGGAAGGATTGACTGGTGAAGTGGCCTTTGTGAACGGCGTTGCTGCGACCCACTCGCAGATTCCGTCTTCCCACCTGTAGCCCGCGTTTGTGATCTTTCTGAACGGTGTATGCGGAGTCTTGGGCCGTCTCTCACTCGTTGTGGTAAGCCGTTTGAGGATATCGTGGTACTCTGATTCGTCGAAGGTGTCTCCGCTGTATTGACGCTTTGCCGTCAGAGCTGCTAGGCCCACTTGCTGGAACACAGCTGGCGCGGTGGGCATGCCGAGCATGCGTTCAATAAGAGGCTCGATCAGAGGTGGGGATAGATGCTTCTGTAAGTCGACGATGTCTTCAGCAAGCTTTGCTGCGAATTCATCACGTCTGGCATGAGGATCTTGGTTCAGGGAGCCTGACAGCTGCCCGAGCGTTGCTAGGTTCAACGCGGTTGAGCCAGATTGGGACTCCGGTGAGATGCCGGATAGTAATAGAGCACAGTCGACAAGCAATACTGCCAGCGGATGAATATCTGAAAGAGTGCTTGCTCGCTCGCTCTGCTCGAAAAATGAAAATGTAGCATCGGCAGCAAGGCGGGATATGGTCCGATGAATGAATGCATCCTTGCGGTCGAGCAACGCCGAAGAAGCGGCCATGGCGGTCAACTTGAAGATCGTCTCCCTTACACCATTGGCGATGCTTGAAGATGCATGGCCCTCTTGCTCTAGGATGTGTTGGACGTAATGTGCAAGCAGATTAGCCGCATGATGTCCCGAGCTTCCAGACAGCGAACGTAAGAGATCTTTCCACAATTCGGAGCTCTTACTGAGCATCGCTAGTTGCGCAGGTTTGCGATAACCAAGCACGTGTATCGTCCGAAATGTAAGTTCCCGACACTGGTGCTGGCGGCCAAATGTACTCAACGCCGTAGAGTGGGACGAGCTCAGAGGGTCGGTGGTCTCCAGCCAAGTCTGCAAAAGTTGATGGCCCTCCAGAATCGCAGACTGTTCGCCGCATACGTCTATCAATTGGTGGATTGTGCCCTCCGAGACCAAGCCTTCCACAAAAGCAGCACGAATGATATGCACTGATTGACTGCGCACCACTTCTCTCAGCCCTGCCCAGCCTCCATCCTGCTTTACTCCGAATTGCTCAAGGTAGGAGAAGATCTCAGACGTAAAGTCTTCGCCACTCTCAAACTCTTCGTTGAGCTCGATATAGGCTGGGACTTGTCGAAGGCACATGCTCATCAACGAGCTTGCTCCAGCGTTTCGAGGAGGCTCACGCTGTGAAGTCGTGACAAGCAGACACTTAAAAGCGCTAATCAGTCCTTGTTCGGCCTCCTTGACACGAGACCCGGGTTTGATGGGCAGGTGCCTTGATCGTTGCGCCGGGGGTGGTCGTTCACGAAGAGCTGCCACTGGACTGCCGGTATAGTCGAGCGGATTACTGCTCCCGATGCGCCGCACAAACGGACTTGGAAAGGCAAGTCCAGTAGACGTGATCTTCAACGAAGTCTTCTGCGCTGTATTCTTGTCCAGTTTGGGCTTGGCTGCGTAAGTTCGGCCAGGTGCCTTTCGTTTGCCATCGGGGAGCCAGATCGGATCTGTCGTGGACCAATGTTCGTCCGCTCGTTTTTCTCGAAGAGGGTCCCTCTTTGCAGCCTTTCCATCATTTCTAGCGCAAGTATCCAAGAGTTTGCGTAATGTCGTGGTCCTTTGTGTGATGGTTCGTAGCAGTCGATTGCATCTCGCTGCTGTCCAAGCAATGTCCTCGAATGATGACTCCTGACTTGATCGCGTCCTTTTGGTCGCTCCTTCGATGCGGGTGTGATGCTGCTCATGATAAGACATACTCAGCAAATATGCTGGTAATATGCTGATGCTATGAGGAATTCAAGGCCGTGAAGCGTAAGGCTGGACGTCGCTGTGTTGATTTGGTAAACATTGTCGTCAAGCGACACCAAGAGGCAAAAGTCGAGGTCGATTCGGCCATATATTTTCGAAATTCGTTCCCGAGACTTCCACGAAATGCCCATCGCATGGCCTCCTCAGTGGCATCGTCCTCTCAGATTCTACCGAATTACTAGATGAGATGGTGCGAAGCGTCATTTGACTCAAGAAGATGGCCTCCAAGAAGATCCGCATCGTATGCATCTCCGACACTCACAACCACGCTCCAGGCGAAGGCTATACCCTCCCAAAGGGCGACGTTCTCATTCACGCCGGCGACCTAACCAATCAAGGAAGCTACAAAGAACTGAAGAAGGCCGTCGACTGGATTTCTTCCGCCGACTTTGCGGTCAAAATCATCGTTGCTGGCAACCATGACCTCTCGCTCGATCCGGACTACTCCCTGAAGCACGAGAGCGGCTGGAAAGTCCTACCACAAGATGTCGAAGCGTGTAGAGAGCTCATGCGATCTGACCAGTTCATCTATCTCGATCACTCCTTCGTTGTGGTGCACCTACCACAACGAAATGTAAAGCTCCGAGTGTTCGGCTCGCCGTTCTCTCCCGATCGAGGCAGGCAGAATTGGGCTTTCCAATACGAAGATCCAATTGCTGAGTCGCTATGGAACGATATCCCTTTGACTACTGATATTCTGATCACCCACACGCCGCCCGCCGGTTTCTGCGATGAAAGTCGGCATTGGGAGCAAGGTGGATGTGCGGCGCTGGCGAAGACCTTGTCACGCATCAGGCCTTTAGTGCACGTTTGCGGACACTGCCATGAAGGAAGAGGTGCGTGTACTGTGAGGTGGGACGGCGATGATCCGACTTCTGTCGAATCACGAGTCTGGTCGGATCCCAGCGCTGGTACGAAGAAGCTTTCGAAGCTGGACTTGAGCGAGTTGAAAGCCGGCCAGGAGACTGCGATTGTCAACGCAAGTATCATGGGCAGGTCACACGGACATGGCGGGAAAGTCTACAACAAGCCTGTGGTATTGGATCTTTATGTTGATGACTGACCTGGTTTGGGTACAACCAGGAAGTCGGAGGCGGCCTCGGATGCGGATCGCAAAGGTCGATTCGACGATATCGCCAAGTAAGAGCTCAAGGCGCTTTTGAAGGGAGTGCGTGGAGACAGCTGCCTCCAGCCGAAATGTCGAGCTCGAGACTGAACCAGTCGAAAATGCAGAAAGCCTCGCTTCAAAGAGTAAGATGCTTACGATAGACCTTCTGCGAGATCAGACAACGCACGACGTCGACTCCAACCACACGACTGCCGTCCGTCTCGCTTACCCGCGACAGCGCCGATCCCTTCGCCCTGCGCAGGATGCACATGCAAAATTACCTCTTTCAGTACATGGTTGTCGATCAACGTGGCGATGTTCGCGTACGACTCTGTGCGCGGACATCATTGAGATGATCCTCATGCGAACATGTTCCCTTGCTCCAGCGTTTTCATCATCAAGCATACAGCCAGGCGAGCTGGAGTAGCGGGCAAACGCAGACAAAGAAGCAGTCCACGGCAAAGGGAGTGCCACGTTGTACATTGACGTCTTTCCTGACCACCCTCGTGGGTCTGACACCCATACCATTGACAGAGGCAGGCAGGAGGGTAACACGTGTGTTCACCTGTGTCGTGCGATTACCGCTGGGCTTACACCGATCGAGACGACGTGGGGTTCGGAGTGGGTATGACAGGTGCCCGCTCCCGAAATCCCAGTGCTGTCAAAGACGAGATGCAAAGGCATGTCTGCCCGACGTCGAATCTGGGCTTGCGGTCGTTCATTTGCTCGCGTGGTTATCAAAGGGTGGGTAAGATGGCGTGGATGGGTAGGGTTGGAGGACAGCCTGAACTTCGGAGGATATGATTGTGAAGGAGCAGCGGTGGCTTGGCGTTAATTGTCGAGGATCAACCTTGGGCGGAGTGACCTTCTGTGTCGATTGCCCGATATACATCGAGTTTGAAACGACGGTCAACTTGGTCGAGAAAGCCATCATCAGGTTGACAAAGCATCTTGAAGGATTCATACCCCGATCGTACCCGATCCCGCTGCTCTGCAGGCGGTGGACACATCCTCGTCGGATTGCACCGTATCCCGCATGCTTGAGGATTTGACGAGACTTTCCATCATCACACATGTAATCCTGACAGTCTGCGGGGTTGGCAGGAGGGGCCATTTCTCCAGAATTGTATCACTGCACAGCATGACCCATTCTGAGACCTCGCACCGCATGCTCCTACCATTTGCAGAGGTGTGCGATGTGAGTGCATTTGGTGTGATGGGACCGACAGCTGAGCTGCATCTCAATAGCAGTGATTGGCGAGGAAAGCTTTGTCAAGCGCCCTTGTGGATAGCAGCTTGCTTTCTCAGCTTTGCTGACCGCTGAACGGGCATGGAACTTGGAAGAGCCATCTGCCCACGTTGGTACACTTGCGGTCAACAATCAAATCCATCCATGCATGTCCATCAAATGCGGGCGCAATTGGCTGCCCTGCTTGTTCAATTGAGCTCGGTGCAGTGCAGGCGTCCAGTGGGAGCAGAGCCGCTCGTCGCGTCCGCCTCTGCATATGGCCAAGCCCCGACTACTGGCGCACGCCGCGAATCGGAGATGTTGTGCGGCATATACTTCTGTCAACCATGAATCTAGATGGGCGCCAACATGGTCAATCAGGGCCGGCCTCCTGTCGCTCGTTGCTGTGCTGTCGAGTTGTTGTGCGGTGCAGATGTGCCAGTGCAGATGCAAATGCGAGTGCGGCCGTATGGAGTCGTCCTCGTTGTCGCGGTCGCCATGATAGGCCCGCCTCGCCATCGCTTGATGGGATAGGACTGGCGCGGCGATTCATGGTCAAAGATCTTCCGCGTACTGTCAACTAGTGACAACCGACACCGACGAGCCTCGCCACGATGTCCACGTTGTGACCAGGAGAAGAAGCAATCTATTCTTCCACGTCCTTCCGCCGTTGTCATCATTTGTATCGGTATCCTGACATCCTGACACTTTGACTTCGCCGCTCCCATCCTACGCACGCAGAGTCGTCCGCCCTTGATCGAGCCAAGAGCGGCGTATACCTCTCAAGAACCTCATCGGACAATTCAACCTTTGCACAGCCCTTCTTGATCGTAGGAAGCTCTCGGAACTGCACCACGAACCCCTGATCATCGCAACCCGATGATCCTTGCTGGTGCCTCTCGAATCACAAACAAAAGCCAACCACAGCAAAGCCAACGGCAGTCACCCGATCACGTTCCCCGGCGACTTCACTCCTCACATTCAAAGACACACAACTCTTCCACCGAGCGAGGCGTAGTCATCGAGGTTGCACTTCCTTTTGATTCCGCTGTATTCGCTCAGATCGCACAACCCAACAGAAAGTCTCGCCGCATCGCCAAGCCATCGGCGCATCGGTAGAAGTAACTTCCCGACGTCACCGTACAACGACTATCCCGTGGCTGGACCGACATCTTCAAAGAGCGTTCACCGCCGCCGCGCCTGCGTACTCCTGACCGTTCCGCCTCACTGCACCGCCGCAGTGCCGTCTGGATATATCACTATCGACGTGGAGGGCAGCTGACCGTAATCATCACGACCACTTCCACCCGACCCTCACCGCACACCGCGACGACGGATCCTCTCGGGTCATTTCCGGCAGTATCTCAGACTGACCGTTTTATCAACCACGCCTACTATCGACCTCGATTCACCACCACACACGTCCAGAGAATGGACTTACCACCGGATCCTTACATAGCGTTGGGAGTGCCCAAAGATGCCACTCCTGCCGCCATCAAGACCGCTCACCGTAAGCTGGTCTTGAAGTTCCACCCTGACAAAGTCACCGATCCGGCCGCAAAGGAAGCAGCTTCAGATCAGTTCCATCAAATTCAGACCGCGTATGAGATCTTGATTGATGAGGACCGGAGAGGACGATACGATGCACAAGTACGACTGCAAAGTCTGAGGAAGGAGGCGATGGAGAGGAAAGGCTCGGGTTCAGTACGCGGTGGAGACGTGCGTTCAGCATCAGCACCATACAGGCCATCGGCCGAGCCCACATCGAGATCAGCGTACAACACGCGGTCTTCAGATCGAGTTGCTCCTCAGTACGAAGAGCGTCGTCCATCCTATGCCGCGGACTACTTCGATCCCAAACCCAGGTCAAGTAATCGGAAGGAGCCAGAGTACGAACGATCATCAAGAAGGCCTGCAACGGAATCAAAGGAGAAGCCACGGTCAACTCGGGAATCGAAGACAAAAGAGAACGAGCGTGACCGTCGCAAGGAGAAGAGCAGAAAACCGGAGAAGGAAACGAAGAAAGAACGCGATCACAAGTACAGTCCGCACGCTGAGGATGACGCAAGTGAGAGCGACTCGGATGAGCACATGCGGAGGGAAAGGAGGATGCGAGATGAGGATACACAGCGTAGGGCCAGAGAGTACTACAGCAGACAACGACCGGAGACCAGCGACCCTTACCACGACGATCGTGCGCGTAAGATGGCTAGTCAGGCTGCCGACATTCGCGACTACATCTCGTCGTCAAGATCACGACCTCGAGCCGAGCCGGAACGCCGACCTTCACCTCCACGCGGAGCCTCATCCAAGGACAAGTTGGAATATGTGCAGCGAAGTGATGGGCGACCAGTACCGGTGATGGTGCGACGTTCCTCTGCGCGACCCAAGCAGACGAGCCGTGACTCCGACTTCCAGCATGGTGCCTCGCCGGAGCGAAGGAGAAGCGATGAAAGTCTGCCGGAGTTGCCACGCCGCCCCCCAACTCTGACCCAGCACAAGTCCTCACCGGCCGACATTCGCATACCTGAGAGCAAGCAACGTTCGCAGTCCGTCCAGGTCGAAACTGAGAACGGTCCTCGTGTGCCGCAAATGAAGCGATCCGAAACTGCGCCATACACTTCCTCCTCTCGCCGACCTGAGCCCACTGTTCAATCGAAAGCTTCCGCCCAGCGTCCGACCATCGTCACGGATGGCATAGCCACACCTGCTGTCACTCCGGAGAACGTAACGCCACCCGCCATGAACGCCAAGTACAACTACGGAAAGCAGTACGCCGATGACAAGGAGTATCCCACCCCAGATGGCTACCGCACCGAAGTCCGCGAGCCGGTCAGCGGCAGACCGACCCGTCCGAGGCTCACTCGCAGTCCTGAACCTATGAAAGAGTCTCGCGACACCCGTGGCACTCGCGACGCTCGAGACCGGGACCTCCCTCGAGACGTCCGCGGCGATCGTGACAGGTCTGGCCGATCTGCCTCCGCTCGTCACCCGTCTTCTCCACAAGTGACACCTCAAATGCCGCGCACCACGAGCTACGTCTACAACGTCTCCGACCGCGGCGTTGAGCCGACTGATCGCAGTGCCCGACCCGGTCTCAGCCACAGGGAGTCCTCTCGTCCAGAGATGCCTCGCGAAGCAAATCTCTTGTATGCCGAGATTCCGACAACCAAGACAGCCGGTTCGCCGCGGCAACGACCCATGCAATACCCGCCAACTGTCATGGAGGATGGCGTGAGCCGACAGAAAGCGGTGCGACCGGAGGACGTTCGCATGGCGAGCGGGTATTCCAGCAAGAGGGCGGGTGTACCGGAAAGGCCCAGCTTCGGTCGAAACACGAGTAGCTATTACGGAGCGGGTGTCAGGGCGTGAGAGGAGGATGAAGGCATCGAGACGATGCAGCATTTGCACTGGCGTTGAACCCTGACAAGGGATGAGGATATAGGCATCACAGCACGGACTAGCGTTTGATATGGCATGGCATGGCATTGGGCCGGGACACTCCAAATACTGCATGGGATGAGGATTTCCGATTTGTGAATGAGTAAGGCGAAGGTACTGGGCGGTGGATGATAGGGTGGAAGGATTCGAGTAGGAGGTTGAATGGTTGAATCAATCGACGCTTCTCGGCACGGATGGCATCACTCGGACTTTTTCGACTGGCTGATAGAAACTTTGCAGTAACGAGTGTAATGATCAATGAAGCACTTCACTTGATAAGGGATCTCGCACGAGCTCTTTCTTTACTTCTGTTCTAAACTGAACTTGGCGGTGTCCATGTTCGCCGAGCTGCTTGAAGAACGGCGTGAGGTCCATGTGCTGGACTCGACGCTACGATGAGACGCTCACTCAGGTAAGTGATTGATGTAGGTCAACGACCGAGACACGCGATCTGGGCTGACGTTGTGCACGCAGGCTCTCTGCCATGGCGACGTAACGCACTGGTGGTGTGCATGGTTCTTGTTGAAGGCTTGTGCGGCGTGCAGGCCGTGTGCCTGTAGGTGGTCTCACTTTGTATCTGCCACTTTGGAGTCACTTCTCAAGATTGGGTGGAATTGGGGGTCTCTTTCCCTTCTTCGATGTCTTCTCACTTCTCCTACCACTCCAGCTGCTTCGACAGCGTTTGTACGTCGTTATCGAAGTTAATTCCCTGGCATGTGATGATGACGATGGAGAATCAAGCCATCGAATCGAACCCGGACTGCGCAAGGATGCAAGGATGCATCAAAAGAAGCTGCGGTTCAGTGTGAAAGTACAGGCAGATCGTACTCAAACGCAACGACCTTCCATGAAGTCATGTCTGAGGGTCTATGCTTCGTTACCATGTAATTCGTCCGGTGTCGGCAAGGTGGGCTTGACCCCGTGCATCAAGTCGTGGTTGTCGTGGGCAGACAGTCGTCGAGTATGGTGAGGCGTCCGCTATCGAGTCCGGTATGGCCGTATGCAAGATGGGTCCGAATAATGATAGTTGTCCTGTTCCGCAAATGCCGAAGGTCATACCGACGACCTGACGTCCCGTCGATCCTCGTCGAGCTTACTAATGTCAGCGCAGCACCTCAATGGCCCTCGAAGACAAGAACACTGACATCCACATCTACTTCTACTTCTCCCTTGATCTCGCACATGCTCATAAGCATTGAATGATAGGCTGACTACTACTCCAACGTACACGGACCAGAGCTTTCGTTGTAAGCCGCTCAGCTGAACTTTCCGACTTCCATCACCCTAACAGACCTTCTAGCCATATCCCACTCCCAGACTCCATCTACCAGCCCAGAGGAACTCCATCCAACCTCACTCAAGACTCAACGATCACCATGTCCCAACCAAAGTACGAACTCCTCTACCACCCCGGCATCCCCGGCCGCGGCGAATTCATCCGCCTCGCTTTCGAAGTGACCGGAACACCCTACACCGACATCGCCAACTCCCAAAAAGACGGCTACGCCACCGTCCAGAAGATCTGCATCAACACCACCTCAACCGCGAGCGAAGGCAGCAACCCACCCATGTTCGCTCCTCCAGCCTTGCGCATCCCCGGAGCCGGCAAAGACGGTGAAGCGCTAGTCATCGCTCAGACGTCGAATATCCTCCTCTACCTGAGCGAGAAATTGGGCCTCTTGCCGAAAGGTGATGAAAATGGGAAGTACTTCGTCAATCAGTTGGTGTTGACGGCACTGGACCTCAACAATGAGATTCACGACACGCACCACCCTATCGGCCCATCGTTGTACTACGAAGACCACAAAGACGCGAGTCTGCTCAAAGCGAAAGATGTGCGGGAGAATCGGATTCCGAAGTTCTTGTCTTGCTTCGAGAGGGTGCTCAAGGGGAATGGAAGCGGGAAGTATCTTGTGGGAGACCGGGTGACGACGGCGGACGTGACGGTGTGGCAGGTGCTGGATGGATTGCAGTTTGCGTTCCCGAAGGAGATGGCGGTGAGGAGGAAGGAGTTTGCGGCGTTGTTCAAGTGGTACGAGGGATTCAAGGAGGAGAAGGGTTTGAAGGCGTATCTTGGGAGTGAGAGGAGACTGCCGTATAGTCAGGGTGTGTTTAGATATTATCCGGAGTTGGACAGGCAGGAGTGAAAGGGTGAATGTTGATGAAGGCTTGGTCGATCGAGAGACGGATTCATGAGAGCCTTGTCTGCAATGTCAAGTTGTTGAAGCACCACGATCACTTCTACTTCACACCACTCTGAACGTGAAATTCCACCTAGGATAATGCACCCTCATCTCCTTCCCACCCTCCTTACTCGTCGTACTAATCACCGCCTCCATATTCGTCAACCCAACTAATGTGCCCGAATCCGCACTGTTATATCCCGTATCGATCGGCGCCATGGTAATCTGCTGGCCCTCCTTCAACCCACTCGGATCATCACTCTCCACCTTCGAATTACCATCGTTGAAGTCCGAGCCGAGAATCTTCTGCACGCACTCCTTGCCCTCAATCTCCGTCGGCTTCGGAGCGGCCTCCTTCGCCTTCTCAATCGCAGCCTTGTATCGTTCCCTCCAAGCGAGAACATTCGGAAATCGCTTCTCATTGAAGTAATCCTCTGGAAATGAACCGGGTAGCATAAGCAACCAGTCGAAAACCCAGCACGCTACAGACACACACACACACAGTCAGCAATCATCTCACCCTCACCATCCTCACGTCAAACATACCATGAAGATCCGCCAACCCCGGCCCCTTCCTATCCCCTCCAAGCACCCACTCCCTCCCATCCCCCAACAACTCCTCCAAAAACGTCCAATTCGCCCTCATCTCCGCCAACGCCGCGGGCCTCAACGCATCCTGCGCCTCCTTACTCCAACTCCGTCCTCACAACTCCTCCCGATCCTTCTGAAACTCCTCATCCTTCATCAAATCCAGATCCGTACTGATCACCGCCGCGGCACTGCGAAACACCACCACATCCGTCCATTTTTCCAGTAATTTCTCCAGTGCTCTGTCCTTTGGATCGGTCGCCGAGATGGAGGGGTACGCACCACCAGCGGGATATTGGAGTTCGAGCTTTTCGAGGATGAGGAGCGAGTCGCAGTAAATGTCGCGGCCGAGGGAGAGGAGGGGGATGCGCCGGTAGTTTACTCCGAGGCAGGCGAGGTCCGGACGGGGGAGGGTGATGGGTTGTTCGCAGTGGGAGTTGGGGATTCCGCGCAGGGCGAAGTAGGCGGTCACTTTCGAGGCCCAGGCGGAGAGGCCCCAGAGGAAGAGGATTGGTTCTTGGGGGGGGCATGTTGTGCAGAGGTTGTGAGGGTGTGGGAGGGTTCTTTCTGGTGGTGCCGGAGACGAGAAACGAGAGACAAAAGGAAGATGGTAGACGAAAGACCGTACTTATCCTGTTGGTCCTGTGCCGAATCTGCTACGCGGCATATGGCCGTTGTGTGAAGCTACCAAGCAAGGCTATACCATCATGGCGTTTCGAAAACCCCTCACTCTCTCGCCGGAGCTATGGAGGAGGAGGAGAGTGGTCTGGACTCGACGAGCGGCTTGAACGCGTCGCTCTGTCCAAATGCCTATCGGTAACAGGCACAGTCTTGGTGCTCTCCATACATACCAAATATGTATCCTCGGTATGTTTCGAGGACGTCCCCTGAGCTCAATGGTCTCCAAGCAATGGCCAGCTTGCACCGGCGATGACAGTCCATCGTTCGAAGACTCGGCTCGCAAAGCAAGGGCAGGCAACTCGCCGTCGCCGCGGAGGAAACGAAACACGACAAAATTCTCTGAGCAGCAGAAAAGAGGAAATGTAATCGAAAAAGACAAGGTGATGTCGCCGTGAAGGCCGACCTCCCGCGCGTGGCATCCCACGAAATCGTGGGGAAGCAAGCTCCACCACAAACAACGACGTCAGTCCTCGCGTCTCCCAGAAATAATCCACCCCCCTCTCTCTCTTTCCCCCACCACCCCCGCACCGCTCCCCCCCCCCTCCAAATGGCGCCCCACCTCCCCCTCTCCGCCCCCTCCATCCACCGCTCCTCCCGCCCGCGCTTCACCCTCCACCTCACCCTCCACGACCTCAACAACGTGCCCCTCGTCTCCGGCACGTCCTTTATAAAATGGCACCTCCCGCACTCCACCTCCGCCGAACACCGCGGCCGCACCTCCAAGTGCGCCATCAAAGACCACCGCGTCACATACAACTATTCGAAGAGTCTCCCCGTCGCGTTGAAAGTGGGCAAGGGAGGGGTGCTGCAGGAGTGTCGACTGGAAATGGAGGTGGTGCAGGAATACAGTAAAGGCGGGAGAGGGGAGAGGATCGTGTTGGGGGAGGTGGGACTCAATCTCGCGGAGTACGTCTCCACCTCGGAGAGAGCGGCGTCACCGGATGGAGGGGGAGCAGGGGGGACGATCAATGGTGCAGCAGCAGGAGGAGGAGGTGGAGGAACCCCACCAACACAAGCACAAGCACAAACTGGACCCGACGACGGCGGCACCATCACGAGGAGATATCTCATGCGCTCCTCGAAGATCAACTCGACCCTCAAAATCTCCATCCTCATGACGCACACCTCCGGTCCCGTCGACTTCACCGCTCCGACGCTCAAGTCCGCCCCCGTCTTCGGCGGCATCGCGGGGATCATGAATACATCCACCCCCGCGACCGTTGCGCCCTCTACCTCGACCTCGACCTCCCCGCACGGCATCAAGTCCCGTCTTCACGCCCACCACCATGGCCACGGCGATGGAGACAGCGACCCCTCCTCCTCCGATGAATCCCGCCCTCTCCCGCCCCAACCGAACTTCTCCGCCTCCTCGCGGGAAACGGGGGAGATGCAGGACATGTACCGCCGCACCCTCGCGGCGTTCTGGTCCAGCGGACCCGGCGAACTGCGCGCGGACGAATGCATCGAAGACATTTTCGCCGGCGGAGACGGGTGGGGCCGGAAGGGACGGCCGACGGCTCCCGCCAACCCCCCCACCAGCGCGAACCACGGGCGGGGAGGCGGGCAGGGAGGGAGTCCGATGGGGAGTGGGACGTCGACGCCCAATGTCCATGCCGCCGAGGGACAGGGTGGAGGTGGAGGGTCGGGGAAGAGGGAGCTTTCCTCGGGAGGAGGAGGTGGTGGTGGTGGTGGTGGGGGCGGGATGAGACCGACGTGGCAGCATACCCACGCACACGCACAGGCATATCAGGGAGGAGGAGGAGGAGGAGGAGGGAATCATCAACGGCAAATGTCGCAGGGGAGAAATCGAGCGGAATTGGCGAGTGCGGACGCGAGGAGACGGGAGGGAATCGCGGGACAGTTGGAGGAGATGGATGTCCGGGAGGATCTGGTGAGTTGGAGGATCAGTGAGAAGGCTTATTCGTGAGAATTTGAATGAAAAATACCTTTCTCGATGAATTACGTTTTTGTGGGGTGACTTCATAACAATCGCAGACGACAATAAGGGAATGAAGGTAAAAAGTAAAGAACATGTTCGAATTTTCATCACGACTCTCCCCAAATTTCGAGGGAAAGCCCAGTCCAAGCGTTTTCACTTCTCCTATTCCTTCCTATTCCTACAACATCCGCGAAAAGACGTAGTCCACGCTTGCCCCAAAAGCGTCTCCGCGTCTGCATCCCTCCGTCGCAGCAGCAGCAGCACCACCACCACTGACCGATTCCAAAAAAAAAAAAAAAGTCGTGTGGCTCCAACAGTCCAAGTCATAGCAACAGTCCCAAAGAAGAAGGCCAAAAGAACAAAAAAGGTCATCGTCTGTTCCGCATGACCTTTTTTTGTATCCTCCCAAAAGGCAGATCCAATTCCAATGCCAATGCAGAGCAGGAACAATTCCAACGGCACCACAATGCATCCAAAAGGCATGGATAAAGCCTTTCTCTCGCTCATTCGCTGGACCAAATGTCCATCCATCCGCGTGCTGCCCAGAAAACGCCAATCGTAACAGAAAAAGAAAAAGCGGGGCCCAAGTCCGTGTAGTATGCCCAAGTGGGTTGAGGCCCAATCGGGCCAATTCCAAGCACCCTCCTCCATCATCATCATAACACATCCTCGATATTCCTCACAAAGGGATTCACGCCTTTCATCCTCTCCCCGACTGGACTTCTCGGATCATCAGCCGACAGGCCCGACGGACTTGATCCATTCGACTCAGCCCTCTCCGTCTCGCTCGTCGTCGGTATCGCCAAATCCAATTTGAACGGGTTCGCCAAAAACTCTCCCACCCTCGGACTCATCAACACCTCATCATCGTCCTTCGCATCATTCTTTCCACCGCCACTGCCTCTCGAACTCGCCAATTCCCTCTCAATTCTCCCCTGCATCTCCTGCAATTGTCGCTGCTCGCGGAGATTCGGCGAAGAGATTTTTCTCCTCGGTGCAAGATCAGCGGATGTAGGTGATAAGTTCGAGCGGCTCCGCATTCTACCCACGGGAGCGGTGGGTGCGCGGAAAGAGGACCTGCGGCGGGGTGTTTCTTCTTCGTCAGTGGAGCGGGCGGATGCCATTCCTATGGACGCGAGAAGGGAGGCGCGGCTGAAGGGATGACTATCGTCATCGTCGTTGATGGGTGTGGTGGAGGGGAAAGAGGTGCGGGTGGGGGATTGCAGGTTGAATGATTCCGAGGTGGGGGAGTGAATCGAGGAGTGCGAGGGGGGCGTTGCGAATTGAGTCGATGTGGGAGATTGTAGTTGAGGTAGTTGTGGGTCACTCTGGCTGGTGGATTGCGGGAAAGTGGCGATGCGTGGGGAGTTGATGTCCAGAACTTTGAGCACTGGGACGATGACATTCCCGGAAGGGTCGACGTATGCGGTGGCAGGCTTGACAGCGCTGAGAGCTCGTGTCCGTGACGGCACGCCAGTTTGCCAGGGCACGCCGGAGGGTGCTGATGACGGACCAGGGCTGATGGGTGCTTCTTCCGCCGCAGGTCCATTACTAGCATTGACGTTCGCATCAGGAATCGTCATATTTTTCCCAGACATCGGCGTCGCACGATCAGAGAATGGTCCTTTCCACTCGCTAAGCGCCGAAGAAGGAGTCCTCGGACTGAGCGTGCGATCACCGAGAAGGCCACCCCTCGCGAGACTTGATCGAAACTCTTGGAGTTGCATGATCAAGTTCATATTCGGACCGATCCATTTACTCCGCTTCTTGACCGCGTCGTAGGCTTCTTGCACGCTGGCGTCGGGGTTCTTGTAGATTCCATACGCGACCACGAGGCTGGCCGACCGGCTGACTCCGCATTGGCAGTGGATGAGGATGCGTTTGCCTTCCATCACTCGCTCGTCGATGAGTTTGACCAATCGCAGCAAATCCGGGACAATATCGCTGTTGTGTTCCCATGGGATGTGGATGTACTCCGGCTCCTTGGACGAAGTGTCCGCTGGAAAGGACGCCACCGGAGGAGTGGCCTTTGGTGTTGTGGGTGATGCTTCATCCTTCCGGCTCACCGGACGATCCCGCTTCGGCGCATATTGAATGCCACCACCACCATCCAGTCGAAGGTCCGGCTCCACAGGCGTCGGCACATCATGCTTTACCAGAGGATTCCGCACCTCACTCGCGACGTTCATAATCACATCATATTGTCTCGCCTGTTCTGCCGTCGGTTCCAGATACAGATCTATCCGCGGATCGTAAACACATATCGGCCCATCGGGATACGCTTCCGGCTTTTCTTCCATGGAGAGAGGAATGTCAAAATTTTGCTCTTCCTCTTCTTCCTCCCGAATCTCCACCTCGGGCGCCTTGGCTTCCACCGGTGAGAAGATCGTGTCCAAATTTCGCCGTTGTCGAGCATCTCTACTTGGCGGTAATCCCAATCCTGGTGCGAGTGGCAATGAAGGGGAGGATTGGAAATGTCGTAATGTGGGCCGCCCAAAGCTGGGTGTCTCAGGTATTAGTAGCCGCACCTCCTGAGGCTTCGGCTTGCCCAACGCGGGTGTCATGATCGTCAGTCCCAATGCGCTCGGCTTCCTCCTCGGCGGCGTGGGTGGCTTCACAAATGCCGGTGACAAACTTGAATCCTCCATTGCGGCTCGTAATGGCAGGCTCGTCGTTGAGGAAGCTTTTGTGTTGAGCCGTGATGTGACCACTGCCAGATTTTTCAGGTTACGACCTTTTCTCGGTGGAGGTTGCTTTTGCAGCTCAAAGAAAGGTGCACTCCGAGCATCTTCAGTCCGTGGCCGGAGCATGCCAACCGCGAATGTGGAGGGAGGCGGGGACTCCGGTGACGAGCCAGGTGAAGGCTCCGTGGCGCTGGAGTCGTCAACTGTGGAGATGGTCGTTGTAGGTGATGAGTCGTTGGATCCAAGGGTATTGGTTGAATCGCTCAAGGTGGGTTGGTGGAATTTGTGATAAATGTGATCGTAGTCGGAGGAGGGTAAAAGAGTTGTTTGTGAACCCTCGCTAGATGGGTGAGGCAGTGGTTTGGTTTGTCCCTCGGTTGGCGACATGTTTGCCGGTGGAGTGAAGGATGAAAACATGGATCGAATGGAAAAGGTCGTCGTTGAATCGGGTGAATGACTGGTCAGTCGTCGAAAGCGTCCATTGAACTTCTTGTCGGTGTTGTTTTGCCAGGTTGGTGGTAAAGAACTGGAGGTTGCCATGTTAGATGGTGGTTCGTGAATGAAAGCAGCAACACAAATACGGAACAACAGGAATGAACAGATTCAACAGTCAAGGCAGTGCTGACCGCCAGATCAATAATAATAGCGCTTGCAAGCCGCCTCTTCAAGCAGCGATGCCGACTCGCGGGTACACGATACAAGACATGCACAATGCAGGTGGCAGGACCAACGTACCGGAAAGCCTTTCACCAGGAAAGAACAGCAAGTGGTCGAGATACCAGATCTCTCCGAGTGCGGCGCCAAACGCAACACAGATGCGCCGTCGAAAAGTTGCGGCGTCGTCGTGTCCTGGTCCGGAAGAAATGTCGCGTGGGCAATCCTGGAGGAGCAGGCAGGCAGGCGGGCAAGCAGTCAAGTGAGCTTCTCAGAATAGCATCACCGCGGGGCGTTTCGCGTGCAGAGGTATTGGATTGATTGACACCGACTCGCAGGAGAAGAGAAGAACAGCCGTCCACTGGATCGCGAGGCCTGCTGGACTTGCAGCTTGGGCGCTTGCGAGGGAGTGAGGTGTGCAGGCGATGGAAAAGTGCGAGTGAAGATCCCAAAGGCCAGCCGAGAGGTCCCCGTCGATCTCGCCTTTGCCGAAGGCGGGCGGTGGATTTTGCTGAATGGGGCGTTTCGAGAGTCCTGACCAATGAGGAAGTTCGAAGACGGGCGCTTCGAGAATGTCTGCGAACCAATCAGCATGATGAACCGCATGGCCACACCAACACATGGCGAGGGCGGCAAGGTGGAATGATGTATAAGAGAGGCGTGGGAGGAGGGTGGAGGGGAGAGTTGTGAGAGTTGTGAGAGGCGAGTTTGTCCGCATCACTCAATCATCATACGCTGATGGTGCAAGCGAACTCACCAAAGCGTGGGAACAGTCTTGAAGTCGACGAATGCGACAATGCTTTCGCGACGAATGCGACGGTTTGTATGATATTCCGTTGGAGGCCGTGTATGGCGGTGTACAATGCTTCTCGTCTTGACTGAGAGGTGCAGCAGTTGTCGGTATGCTGTGCCAATGTTCAAGTCGCCAACCGTCTTCCCCAAGCAAGTGATGCCCAATGTCTCCTTCTCAATCTCTTGCAGACGTCCAAGTGCGCCTTTCTTTCAATTCCAAGCGTGAATGACGAACAAAGGGAGTGGTCGGAGGTCTTTCGTCCGGTTCAAGTCGCAAGTCGTCGACGGTCCCAGCAAGCGCACGAAGTCAACGCGCAGCAGGAGGAGGAGGAGAATGTCGAAGGAGAATGTCGAAGGAGAATGTCGAAGAGGAGAAGGAGAGGCGGGGGGGACAGTTTCACAGGCAGGCCAGCGAGTGCTCGTGAGTCTGTCTGCCGTGGTATTGTTGGGGTCGTGGAGGTGGTCGAGGGGAGTGCACGGTGGATGTGGAGAGGTCCGAGTAGTTGCGCAACACCTCCTCACTCGCTGGTCAGTGGTGGCCAAGACCGGAGGGGAGGGTGAACTGCTGGTGCTGGCGGGCTTGGGCGGGCTGACACTGACTGACAGGGTGTTGCCGTTGGGCGAGACGGGACTGTTGGAAGGAGAGAGGGCAGAGTTCATCAGTGGATCCCTCTCAGTCTCTGCTGCTCGACATGACATGATTCGGTGGAAGAGCCGCCGTACCCCGGTCTAGCGCTGAAGGAGCGGAATTAGCTGCACGCCATGCGGCTCCCGAAATAGACCATTGTCCCAAAGCACCTCTAGGCTCTCTCATCACTGTCAGTCAAAGACTTCTGCCCCGTGTCGTGTTTCTAGATCTCTCTTGCATCGAAACTCTTTCCTTGTTCGTCAGGACTTTCTTGGAAGACGCATTATTGATTCGTTTCAACCAAGTGTTTCCGCCAACGCGGTGAGGGAAGGGAGGAATACCTATTCTCGAGATATGACAACATCAACCGTAGCAGAGAGAGAGACATAGCAGAGAGAGACATCCTCCCTCCTCCTCCACCACTCCCCACCTCCCTCTCACGCATTGCAACCGCACCTCCTCTCTCTCCCGTACGACACGCCACTCCCATGTATAACAGTAGGTAACAGTCCAGACTCTCACCATGCAGCTTGATCCCACCCACCACCACCCATCCCCACCATCCCCATCCAGCCCAGCCCAGCCCAGCCACAGACCTACCCTACCTCACTCTTTTCTATTTCCGTCCCTCACCATCGACCGATCGATCCTTTGCGAACTTTTCGGTCCTCCCGTCCGTCCCCCCACACGACACTCAACTTTGACAACATCCCCCGTCCGAAAACTCTTTCTCCTCACCACGCACTCCCAACCTTCCCAAAAGTTCACCCGTGCTTTCTCGACGACGACGACGACGACCTTGCCCATCCTTTCATCCCACACACACACACCTCACTCGAAGGAAGACTCTGCTCGAGTTCTGCAATCCCACCTTCCCGACGTTATGCATGCCTTTCGTCAACTTCTACTATCAGCAAAAAGTGTCTTAAAAAAACCCCCCCCATGCAGTACCTCCTCGTAAACTCTACGATCCGAACGAACAAGGCTGAGAACATAAGACGCGACAAGGCTGCAAAAAAAAAAAAAAAAAAACATGGCCCGTCGAGGATCGAGACCATCACCCTCGAGCGTCATACCATGTGGCATAGACGAGGCGGATGATGAAAGGAACGATTGGAAGCCGGCTCCGTGTACACAATTGTGCGTCCAGGACGTTCAAGCCGACCGACCGGAGAGAAAGGAGAGAGAGAGTGTGTGTCTGTGTGTGCGTATATAGGAGAGAAAGGCCGTCTTCAATTTCTTTTCCACGGATTCATTTCTTCTGCGCGGTTACTACTTCTGTGAACGATACGACTCAGCAGCCCTGCTCGACATCTTGCTGCCCATACAGCTAGGTACCGACACGACTCCTCGTGCATCGCGAGGCATGAGGCGGTAAGTCATACCCGGCCAACACTCCTCTCCATGTCGCAACTTTGTTCCGTCCTCTCTTTCTTCCTGGAGAAAGTCTACTCCAACTCAAACCTCCCCGACACGACCTCTTCAACCCCATTGTTTCCACCGACCTCCTTCCCACCTCGCCCGTTCTCCTCCTGTTCTTCCTCCTGCAATCCCTCCTCCTCATGCTCCCTCAAAATCCCCTCCCTCACCAGCACCCCCTTCTCCGGCCGTCCCTGCAAAGCCTTCTCCAACGAATCCGCCCTCAAATGCTTCTTCAATTCCCTTTCCTGACTCTGCAGTGCCGGAGCGGCTTTGGAATCCGGCAAGATGTTGCGTTCGACCAATTCGGGGGCCGTGGGGCGGGAGGCGAGGTTCTGTTTTGATGGTAGGTAGCGTTAGCGAGGTGAATGAAGGTCGAGAGGGGAATGTAGTAATAGGAAGTGGGAAGTCGTGAGGAAGTGAGCGGAGCGGGAGAAAGAATGTGTGCTGAAGTGGGGTCGGCTTTGAGGATCAGGAGGTGTGAAGACGAGTTGTTGAAGGCATCGGCGTCTGGACGGCCGAGCGAGCGAGCGTGAAGTGCAATGCCTCGCCAATCCTCTCTGCTCGACATCTTCTCCTCGCTGCTCTGCTCGACATCTCAACCAACTCAATCTCCTCCCCGGCACTCTCCACCCCTACCCCTCCTCCCCCACCACCAAACAAAACACACAAGAAAAAAACTCACCTTCCTCAACCCATCCGCCACCCTCTGCCGTTCCAACTCCCTCTGTCTCGCCTGCAACCCCGGAGCGACATCCGTATCCAACAAAATATGCCTCTCCTTTAATTCCTCCGCTTCGGGTCTGAGTTGTAATTTCTTCTCCAGACTGTTCTTCCTCTCCAGAGTCGGCGAGAGAGGGGTGGTGTCGATGTGGGTGTCCAGTTGCGGGGCGGTGAGGACGGGGTTGAGATTCTCATCGTACGGGTCTTGGGTGGTGGAGGTGGACGTGGTGAGGGGAGGGAGGGTTTGGTCGGTCGACATTTTTGCCTCTGGAGGGTTGGGTGGTAGTTTGTCGGAGTGATGGTGTCTTTTGAGGTGTTTTCTGGCGAATGTCTGTCGTATGCTTGGATGTTTGGTGGAGCACGTCGTGAGTCTTTCGTTTGATTGTAAATTGAGTCTCTCGTAGCCAGAAATCAAGACAAACGGACAGTAGACAGTCGTGCAGTTTGCAAGGAAACAAAAACAGTGTGCTCGTGCGTTCGGAGAGAGGGAGAAAGAGTGTGTTTCCACAAAGAAATGCAGGGCATATAGAACTACGTCGTCGAGCCAACAGCTCTTACTCCTTATTACTCCATCCCATTCGTCTGACGCAGGGCAAGCGGTGACGATGAAGCAAGGTCCCCGACGAAAAAGTCACGAGATGAAGCAGGACCCTCCGTCTCACGCGTTTCAGCCCTCACCTCCTGAGACAGACTGTCACTGTCAAGCAACATATTCAGGGTGCTCAAATCATGCATCGTCATCAAAATCTTCCGTTCCCCAGAAATCCAGGTTCACGGTGTCGGAACGGCATGATTCGTCCATGATGAGGGAGGACACGAACACCGCTCACTTCCGGTCATATGTCCACCACGACGTTGGAAGAAAGAACACATATGTAAGAAGCCGTGTGTAGCCTCTTTCATCTGATTCAACTCCGACTTGAACATCCAAAAAAAAAAACCCCGAAAACCGGCACTCCTTGCTACCTCGTTTCTTTGCGTTCTGTTTGCTGTTCTCCACGCTCGGTTCGGAGGGACATTGACACTCGTTTGGGAGGAATACTACACTCATGATTCGTGAAGTGGAGGACGGCGCTTCGACACTTCGTCTCTGCCGCATCGAGCACAGCCCCCGACCAAGACAAGGATGACCGACCGTAGCTCTCAGCTCGAGGCGAAGCTCACCTCACCTCATAGCTCACCTGCATCGAAATTGCGGGGTTGGCAGGTTTCACATGCATGTCTCGTTGGCGCGGTTGCCGGGGATTGATCAGGCAACATGGAATGATCGAGTCATGTAATGCCATCATCGACTTCAACGGGAGCAGCACAGCAACACGACAATGAACCGCGGGGAACAGACAGACTCAGCCATTACTTCAATTATAATTGAGCCTACGTATCGGTATGGTACAATCCAGTCCATCGACTTTCTTGCAGAAGGCCAACGACTTTCCACTCAAATGTGAGACGAAGTAGAGGGTAGAGAAAAACTCCAGTTACGCACGGGAAGATGCTTGCTCAGTTCGTTCCGTATCTCATGCTCGTGATCGCTCTCAAGTTATGTTTGTGTGTGAAGTCCGTGTGTTATCGTAAGTGCTCTTCGAACTTCATCCGTTTTGTTGGGTTCCTCCTTGAACATGTTCTGTGATGTTGACAATGCCCGGCGAGGAGGATTCGTCCACCGGCACAGATGTGGGTTCCTCGGTGAGGTGATGCGCTTAAGCGCCCTCGTCATCGTCACCGACGCGGATGGCACCCTCGCCGTTGAGACCGTTGGCCCAGAAGCCACCGAGGTCGGCGTGCATCTCAGGGGTACGGCTGTGGGTGAACAACAACCAGGCACCGAAGACGGGCTTGGCGAGGATGTCGAGGACAGCGTAGGAGATGATCTCCTCGTCAACGTCCAAGATGCGAGAGCCGTCAGCCACTCCCCAGATGCTGTGGATGGTGTCAGTTGTATTCTTTTGATCATTCATCCTTCTCGATACTCACATTGGGTAGATGGTCCAGAGGATGAGGGTGAAGGCACCGATGGAAGCGTAGAAGCCACCGACCTTGTTGCCCTTGCCGCTGGCAGACTGGCGTCCGTGAACGACCAACATCCAGATGACGACGAGGTAGGCGATGCAGGCAATGGCGTACCAGCCCCACTTCTGGGGAGTACCCTCGGTGCCGAAAGCAGCGAAGAGACCGGTCAAGATCATAATGATGTCGGCAACGATGGTGATGAAGATGGTGGCACCGTTCAAGCCCGCGAGGAGAGCCAAGTCGAGGAGAAGGAGAGGAGTGGTGACGGTCCAGTCGACGTAACGCGCCCAGTAGACCTGGCGGTAGACATCGTGGGTGGTGTCGGGAACGTGCTTGTGGGACTCGCGGACCTCGGTGTGGTTGTAGGAGATGCCGTGACCGCTGGCCATGGCGAAGTAGGAGAGGGTAGCGAAGATGGTGATCATGGTGGTGATGATGTGGTAGAGGCGCTTGGACTGTGGTGATGTCGTCAGCATGCGGAGAGGAGGCAGCAGGATTTGGGAGGCAACTCACCACTGGGACGCTCCATGCCATGCCGGTGAAGATGATGGAGGAGACGAGCATGACCACGAAGACGACCCTGCGAAGATTATTAGCATTGTGTTGTTGTTGTTGTGGTGTGTTTATGAAGATGAAGCTAAGCTCCGACAGCTGTCGGACCTCTCTTCAGAGCTATCGTCGCCGGCGGTGTGGTACTGAAGTCGCCACCCAGGCGCCAACGACTCTCCTCTTTCTCGTGTCGACTCACCAGAGGGTGCGGTGGCCAGTCTCGGTGGCATTCTGGTACTCAACGCTGGGCACTGGCACGACGGTTGGGACTGTGAGGAGGACGCTGGTCAGCATGAAGCTCTCTTTTGATGGTCGTCTCCTCATCGACATCAACACGGCGGTGACACTCACGAGACGTGTGGGACGTGGCCGCAGCGAAAGCCTGGACGGGGTCGATCATCATGGCGGTTGGTATGTACTTCTTTTGATGAAAAAAGGTACAAAGGTCGATGTTGTTGTTGGGAGAAGAAGAGGAGAGAAGAGAGAATGCAGCGGATGGAGCTTGGAGGTAGTCAGTCTCACTGAGCCGAGCGGGGCTCCTGCCACAACGCTGCACGGATCTTTGTGAGTGGCATTGATTGGCTGCATGAGCACTTTGACTCTGTGCATGATATCATTCCCGCAGCGATACTTGATCTCTGCGCCGCCATCTCTCGATATATCGCTCGCTCGCGTTGCTCTGTGCATCGATTCGCATCGGCGGGTGGGTGGATGCGAACAGCCGTGCATGAGAAGGAAGCATTGAGCCGCCATCCCTCTTCACTCTGTATGTCTATATCGTCCTCATTGGGACATTCAATGCTATCGTCGGCTCTGCCACCAAGCTTGGCAACCACCGGGCACCATATCGATCCGAATCGTCAGTCTCACACCTCGCATATCGGGAAGAGAGAGAGAGAGAGAGAGGGAGAGGGAGCTCTCTCCGCAGTTCCTGTGCTTGTGTCCGTCCAATCCCTCCCACCTGCAGGCATAGAGCTCCAGCACATGCCACCACCAACCTCCATCACAGTCACCAGATGATACAGATACACCGCAACAAGCCATGCAGGAATATCAGGATCGTCTTTCCGGACGCAACCGCTCTTCGCGTCTCGTCACAACGATCCAGCCCTCCCTGTCCCGATTATGCACATCCCTCGCAACCCCTCTTCGTGAATGCACCACCTCCGCATTCTGCATTGAGCATTCGCCTCCCATGCTGAGAACCTCTCTCTCGTCCGCTATGGTACTCGTACTACTCACGTTCCAGCGGACCGCATCCCTCCAGCACAGACTTACAAAATAGACTTTCCTCCACCTCAAAGCACGGTCGTCCGTACCAGACCAGGGTATGCTCTTCGATCCCAATCGCGAAGAACACTCCCATCATCATCGCATGCGCCAAGCTCGAGCTCCCTACCCTCACGCAACATCACAAGACCACCTCACACCGATCGCAAGGAGCTCTACCTTATCACTCTCTCAGAGCTCACAGCCACAACAGCTTGCGAATGCTAGCCAGGCACGCTCCCGACCTGATTGGATCGAGACGAGAAATCCCCGCGTCTCGCAGCAGGCCGGTGAAACTTGACGAGTACAACGGTCCACGGAGCTTGCGATTCCGAAGCCGGACGCATCGGACAATATTGCATCCAGTTGGCAGCAACAGCTCGATGAGGCAGACGACATGCCATGAGACGAGCGGCTAGAGAAAAACGTGATTGTGGGCGCCTACTGACGGCTCGTCTGCGACTTTGGACGTCTCGCTTTTCTCCGCATTATGCATGGATGGCAAGAGTTAAGCGCTTTCGGTCTTCGCTCCGTGTTTCGTCGGAGTCGAAGCAGAAAGCGGAGAAAGGAGATCTGACGTGCTGACAGGTGAGTGGTGGTGCAATCGAGTCTCACCTTGTTCGGTAAGTCTCTCTATTCAAGGAACGGAAGATATGAGTACACGAATGTTTTCATCCCATCAATGCCTTCATAACATGTTGCCACAGTTTCTTTCTTCGGCATCCAGATTACGGCGCTGGAGCGCCTGTGAAAAACGTGCTTAGCCGCTCGTGCAATTGCGTGCGGTGGTGGAACGGGTTGCACCACGATGAGAAAGGCGCCAGTGGCATGTTGTCCGCTCGACGTCCTCACGTCTTCATCAAAGAGCACGGAAGTATTCGTGATCGTGGAGCTGTGGAGCTTATCAACGCGTGCCTTCGACTGACAAGCGACAGACACAAGAACGATCCACGGACCTTGGAGATGCGATGCATACAAGGGAGAAAAGAAGTAAACTTTGACATGGCCTTTCATACTCGAAGGGTCTTACAAGACTCGAAGATGTTGACGTGTAATGACTGAGATACGGACATAACTCAGAAAGCTCAAACGACATCTCCGTTGCACCCACGGATTGTCGTGTCTTTGTTTTTCCTCCCACATGGACTGCATTGTCTGTTCTGACTCCGTGCTTGGACATGACATTTTGGATTGCGACGGCATTCGGAATGGCGATACACTTTGTATTGCCCGCCCACCACGACATGAACGAGGCCAACCCTCTCTTTGGGCTGTCGATTGCAAATACCGCTGGTGCCGATTCAATCGATGATTCAATCCATCGCGGAATCGATTCATCGCAGACCATGCGTCTCTTCGTAGCAGCACCCTTTCTCGGCCTCGCTGCCGCCGCCATCCTGAGCTCTCGATTCCAAGACTTGAATCACTTGACCAAGCGAAACAATGATCCCATATCTTCCTGACATGCCGCAAGCGTTGCGTTACAATCGTCAGTACCGCCCATGGCATTCGACACTCCCACACGCTGACCGAGCTATCTAGCAATTCTCCCGGTGCCAGAAAAGCCTGCCTACTGCTTTCAACATCCAATCCAACAACGCATCCAGCCTGTCTCCACGTCCTCACACGCCAACTCGGCGAAGCCGACACCTCCTTTACCACCCGGAATCGAAGCGTCCATCATCGACAAGCGGGTCCTCATCGATCCTCCTCACGAGGATGAGAATAAATTGGAGGACTGCAATGCAAACTTCGCGCGGAGTGCACTCGCCGGCTTCTTCCGGCGGTCATTCACACGATGTGCTGCCTTTTCCAAGACTCTTTCCAACGATGTTGCTTCAGGGCTCACGGGCGGACGACAACTCCATCATCGATCTCTTCGGGCAGGTATCGACAATTCTCCCGGACCTGTCACTGGCTCAAAACTTTCGGAATCGTCTTCAAGCGTCCGGGCACCGCTCCATGCTTTTGGTTCGCAGGCGGAAAGTCGAAACGAACACATCTGGACGATACGTCGATATCGATCTAGAGTGGCACGATCTGATCGAATTCCGGGTTGCGTTCTTCTTCGACGCAAGTCTGTTCGGTCTAGCCTTGGCCAGTTTGAATTGAACGCTCTTGACAATGAGGGATCAAAGGAACGACGCCATGAGATCGGACACGGTGGAGCGCGTGCTGATGATCATGTTTCAAACTGGTGGTCGGTGTACAGTGCATGTTTTCCACTTCGTTGGTGTAGGAACATGAGGTAGAGGTGTCCAGGAATGGTTGACAAGGTGATGAAGACGTTCCGGTCTCTCGACTTGTCGGCCACGAAGCCGTTCGGTCATACACCATACTTGCAGCGCGGACCAAACCAAGGTGTCTGGAGATCGGATCTGTACGGCTATCGAGTTGGCCGTATCAAATCCAGGCCAGACTTTGGATCTTGGTCGACTGCCTGGCGCTTCCGCCTCGCTCGAGCTTTAAAGCCATGGTCCAATTCCTTGTTTGCCAGTGCAACGCAGGGAGTAGTCCCGAGTCTCCCGACTCGTTCATCTTCACTGCTAGGCACTTTCACTCGCTGTCCAGCGCCGCATGATCCTGGCTCGTTGTATCTGGCGTCTCATGAAGACACGTGCTTTTCATCTTGACAGGGTCCGGGGGCATTGTGTGTGGCGGAGTAGTCCACTTCCTGGGCACCGGGCTGTTATCGTAGCGAACCTGGGGATGGTGATCCGCCCGCTGCGCTCAGCTACCGTCTATGTACTTATATATCACCACCGCCCGCGCCCGCGCCCATCAACCTCTCGTTCCTCTTCCCTACCGCTCGGACCTCTCACTCAACACCGCGAAAAAAAAAACTGACTCCACTCCCATCAATCAACATCAACACAGTCACCATCCACTCCACGATGCTCCTCTTCAAGCTCACCGTCATCTTCTCGCTGACTTCAACAGCTCTAGCCGTCGTAAGCGCTCCATCCGCCCCGGGCCAATTCCCACGGCTACATTCCCTCCTCTCAGGCCATCCACTAACAAGCTTGCAAGCACGAAAAGCATTGCACCCTCCCCGGCGGGGAAGCCCCTGGCACGTGCTACATTGGCGGCCAATTCCATCCATGCCCCGTGGTACGTTGCTACTCTTGTCTCGTTGATATAACTCTCGTTCACCAGCATTTCATTTCTTTTGCTGACGTACCCGCGGACATCCATGTGCACTGCGGATGATAGGCCTTGCGGATACGATCGCCACAACCAGCTGTACTGCAAGTAATAAGCAGCGAGGCGGAGCGAGGCGGACAACTTCTGGAGTCTGGCCTTCTGCGTACGCCTCCGGTCAATGTCATCAGGCGGTTCAATTGGGACGTTGTTCAACCTTCTTTCGGTGAAGGTCACACAGCTGCAAGGGCCCTTGGCAGCGATGTTGTTGTTAAAACCATGCCCTTGAGGGCGTATCCAATAGTTCTGTCCATGGCATTCGCATCGTGTATCGTTGGTCATGGCGCTGGATATGAATTCTGCGTTTTTCGGACGTCAAAAACTACGCGCGCTACCCTCTTCTCCTTTCTTCCCACTGCTTACATCCTCTTCTACTCGTTGTCTTAGCGCCAGTATGAACGTCCAATTCTCAATCATGTCTTCTGCCCGACTGCAACTGCCGTGCTCTTCTTCGTGATCGCAACGTCACCATTTGACATCAGCTTGTCAGACTCATTAAACGTTGTGTTGACCATGATCGTTCAACCCCTTGACATTGGGCAAGCGACCATGCCCATTCAGGAACCTCTCCTGATTCCTGACGCGTCGACCCCCAGATCAGATCACGCCAGCCTTTGGATGGTTCTACCGGTCGCTCTGCAAAACCTTGTCCAATTTCCCGCGGGCCACTCCAATGCTGGACGTCTCGACTCATCATCCATCCCAAGTTGCTGCCATTCTCTCCTGAAGAACCTCGCCAGATCCCAGGTCGTCGCATTCAACGCCCCATCGGGAGTTCTTCTGGACACGTGCTTTCTTTGGAACGTCAGCAGCACGAGGAGACATATATTCCCATCGCCCGCGCCCACAATCTTTGTTCCTCTCTTTCCTCTCCTAACCGAACTTCTCACTCAACACTGCAGAAGCCCACCACCAATCAGCACCGTCACCATCAATTGACCATGCTCTTCTTCAAGCTTTCCGTCGCTCTCTCCCTGGTTTCGACCGCTCTCGCTTACGTGCGTACCTTCTTCGTCCTCGCTGCCGCGACCACGACGACGCCGTTGCTTCTTAGGCATCTACTAACAGTAATAACAGCGATGCTATACCGACGAGCCTCTCTACCCCGGCGATCCAGCGCTGGGTTCCTGCTATTATCGCGGCGGCAAATATGTTCCATGCTCCCCGGTACGTTTTCACACTACCTCGTTGACCAGCATTTCCCTAACGTCCTCGCAGGGCCACCGATGCACTGGGAACGAGCACGCGTGCGGCTACGATCGCCAGGGCAACATGGTCTGCTACTGAGCAGCTCGTCTCCGCAGGCGGGCG
>AFIV01000033.1:0-129430 GCA_000223765.2 Zymoseptoria ardabiliae STIR04_1.1.2 | reverse complement strand
CCCCGCGAGTGTAGCCGCAACGCAACGCAAGAGGCGATCGTGGGCTCAGTGATTTGCTTCGGAAGTGGTGCCCTTGGGAGGAACGGCTACCTCCTGATGTCCAGCTTTTGGTGCGAATCGACAATAAGGCGCACGTGGTAGCGAAGTACAATTCACCTGCAGTTTGACATGAACAGGTCTAGGCCAACCTCGAAAGCACCAGCTCCTTTAAACTTCCATTCTCGTGCTTCCTTTGCGAACATCGAAGATCTTCCGTGCTCCAATCGACTGGAAAACCACGTTCATGGCGGGCAAAAGCAAGGCAGCCGAGGCGCTGCCTCCCCGGCGTGAAAAGCTACCCAGATTAGCGAAGGCACGACAACGCATCCACAGGCGCTTGTGCATTAATTGATGGCGTCTGCAGGCATCCAAAATCGTTGCGCACGAGAACAATAAAGCCGCTGAGAAGTCTCGCACCTCCGCTGAGAAGTCTCGCATCTCCTCAGAAGCCTCGCATCTCCGCTCAGAAGCCCGATGGTTCCGCTCAAACCCCCGATACTGCTCAGAAGCTCAACGAGGCCGCGCCGGAAGTCCGAGGCTGATTTCAAGAGGCCCGCAAGTCTTTTGAATGTTTGCGCCGAGCTGCGGAACCGCATCTACGAGGAGGTTCTTTTGGTCGACAGCAAGATCGAGATCACGCCCGAACTCCGCGAACCTAGCCTGGTGTTAACCTGCCGGACAATAAGAGCAGAAGCAAGGAAGATGTGGTTTTCGCCGCAACGACTTTTATGTGCGCATCCATGACTGCGACGCCCGACTGTCTGAGAGATGGTTCAAGCTTGTCTACAGCATAGATCAGTCAAAGGTCTCTGGCCAGCAGACTGCCATGGGGTTCCCAGGGAAGCCGCACTGAACAAATCTGATGCAATGGTGCAAGACAATGTACGAGGCAGGAGCCGTTCGATCTTTTCCCAAGGCACAACTGCCCAAGGACGCAGTTGCCACCGTGATGATCACAGCATCGCGCTTGGTGTGCACCGGCAAATTCGGCGACTGGGAGACATGTGAGCAGGCACTGGAAAAGGTTGCTCGGCCGCTCGCAGGGACGATCCACCTCGATTGGCTCGTCGACTACAAGCAGGAGTAGTATAGGGCGCAGTGTACAAGCGCAGCGTACAAGGCGCAGCGTCAGCACACGAGTCATTTGTCTGTACGGGAGGAAAGCAATGATATGGCTGCAACGACAACGAAGTTTGGGCAGCTAGAGTGAAGCAGCATGTTTCGTAAGCGGTACGCAAGTTCATTCACCTTCATCACTAGTGCAGAACTTTCCAAACAGTCATATGAGCCACGTTGGCTTGCTTCTTGCTCACTTCATCCTCTCGCCCTCGCCCTCGCCAGAGATCGAAATCGCAGCAAACTTCAACGTGCCTCGTCAGACCATGGCGGCGAAGATCACAGCTAACCGCCGCGAACACAAACGCGACGCAGCCATGCACAAGAGACCAACGGAGGAAACAAGCTCGGACGATGACGCTCACACTCGCACGCATCTCAGCAAAAGATTAAAGAACGTACCCAAAATCTCGCTGCTGACAACGACTCCAGGCCCCGGAGACCCCAACCAAAGCCACCAGCCAGCCTCCTCTCCCCATCGCCGCCGAGCTCCGCAACCGCATCTACCAAGACGTCCTCCTCGTCTCCACCCCAATCAACGTCACCCCATCCCTCCACGAGCCCACCCTCCACTCCACATGCCGCCACATCCGGACTCGAAGCCCGCAGAGTGTGGTTCATCCCAAACGCCTTTCCTCATCCCCATCACCGACTCCGACGCCCACCTCGCCGAGCGTCTGGTTCCGCCTCCTCATGTGCGTGCGCGATTGCCTTCGCCGGTGGATCTCAGCATGACGGATGATCTGGCTCGGGAAAAAAACGCGCATTGGACGAAGAATCTGATGCGATGGTTGCAAGAACCAATCTACGATCATCGCCGGCCGCCGCTGTTCGACGACCTCGCCGTTGATGGGGAATAACTCTTGTCGCGGTGGAGTGGAAGGTTTCAGAGTTGGGTGGGTTTGTCAGAGGGCGTTGGTGGTGTTGAGAGCTTTGGCGGGAACTATCGACGAGGATTGGCTGGTCGAGTATTGAAGGGGGAGAGATGATGAAGTTGGAGGGATGCTGATGCTGAAGGGAATGTTGAAGCTGAGAACAGGAAGACATGACGCTGCTGAGCTGACGACGTGATGGGGCTGAAGACATGATGAAGCTGAAGAGACAGAGAAGCCGAGCACACTAAGAGGCTGGAAACATGATGCAGCCGAACTAGCAGAGAGATTGCGAAGGAAATGTCAGGAGAATTTCCTTCAGCACTGTGTGCGTACTTCACTTGCCGGTCCGCTCCTCCCAACGCTTTCGTGTTCGGGACTCTGGCCCGTCGGACCAGAAACAACACAAGCTATCAGCGTATGTCACGGGCGTGGAAGAGGAGGCGTATCGAAAGTGCTTCATTCATCATTCATCGCCACCATGCAGTCAAGCTAGGGCGGGAAAAAGCAAAACCTAAATTTCACAAGCAGGGGGGCCGAAGAAAGGAACAATTCAATCCTTTTCTCCTCCCGAGGTATCTTTTTTTGAACAAACCCGAAAAACAACGCAACGCTTCTTCATCCATCTATCCCATGCGCCATGGACGCCGCGCTTTGCCGTTTCCCCCTTTCAATCAATCGTCATGCGCTGCGGCACCTGTCCAAGTGGATGCGGCGGACCGTTGAAGTCGCTCGTCTGCCACTTGCCATTGACCTCTGGCAATTCATTCGCATTCGGCAACTTCCTCTTCTGAATGTGCGGTTTTAGTCCCTTGTTGAAATTGATCATGACCATAATCGCCGCGGCGATTGTGACAATGACCAGCAGCAGGGTCAACACCGCGAACGTCGTCAGCGAGCTCCGCGCCGCGAGGTAGTCCTTCTCTCGAGGTGGCGTGTACATCCGGACCAGCTTGAAGACGAAGTAGGCCATGGCGGCGAAGTAGATGACGATGATGAAGAATTGCCCGTAGTAGGACTCCTTCCGGGTGATGTAGGCCGCGAGGAAGAGCAGGATGATGGTGACGGGTATGGCGGCGATGGTCAAATAGAATTCGGCGTCGCGGGCGGAGACGACGACGACGACGAATTGGACGGTGAAGCCGAGGAAGAAGAAGAAGTCGAATTTGAGGAGGGCGATGTAGATCTAAAAAAAAAAAAGTCAGTGCTTGGGTACGTGAAAGGACAGGGATGAGGGGACTGACCTGATATGTCAAATAGCGCCTCTTCAATCGGAGGTCGGCGGAAATGTGCTTGTAGATCGTCCAGGCAAATTCGTGGTATAGCTTCCATGCGATGAATGAGAGTACCACCGTGCCCAACGCGATGATACACGGTGCTGCGATCAGGAATGGTCGCAGTTGGGTGTATGTATTCTCCTCTTCATCCGACTCGATTCTTCCCTCCGAAACGAGCTGTCGGATCGCGTCGTAGACTTGACTCGTCTGGAGCGAGGAATAGATGAGCATTCCCAGGTTGTAGATGCACAATCCAATGACTTGAATCGTGTTTTTCAATCGCAGCGCGTCCCATGCCAACACCAGCTGGTACATGAATCCGAAGATGAATAGCGCGAGGTATGTGGGAATTGTGGTCGCCGTCGAAGTCCTTCCTCCATTCTTCTCAGCTGGACTGCCTTCCAGACTGCTCAAGAACTCTCCAAACACGTATGCCTGTACTGCGATACATGCCAGCGCTTGTATCGCGACCGTGAGCATGAACGCCCAGGTCCATTTTGTGCTGGGCAGATACATCCTTCCCCTTCGTGAGCGTCCGTTGGAATTCAGATGTGTTGTCGCGAGGCCCTCACGATCATGGTAGCCTCCTGCTTCGTAGGCGGCGGCGTTGACGGGAGGATTGTAGATGGGCGGTCGCTGGGAGGAAAAGGACGAGTTGCCGGAGAGTGGTTGATAGACCGTGTCCCCGCCGAGCAACGAGTTGCGGGCGTAGTGCTTTGATTTCGACGTGGTTGCGGTAGTGCTTGGCCGCACTCAAGCGGCCGAAAAAAGCGAGCGACTGGGTGGTGGTACAGATGTATGTGATCGGGGAGATGGCGGTGCGACTGGCAAACGTCGGAGAGATCCTTGCACCGTGGTCGCACAAAGAGAGGCTCGACGAGGTCGTACTGTGGTACCCGCGGGCGGTTTGTGGCGAGGCACTTGGCGGACGGACGTCGACGGCGGTCGTCTTGGCGGAGGTAGGAATGCGTTCGTCGAGGGGCTGGGCGATGATGTGTAGCGTGTACCGTGGACAGGGAGGTCGGGGTGAGAGGGAGGTGAGGTGATGTCGGTGGTCCTTTTCAGGGTGTCGCCGTTGGCTGAGCTGTCTGTCAGCGGAGTCGACTTCAAGGATTGGTCGTTCGAGTGCGATAAGGTTTATATGTCCGGACCCCTTTGGCCCTGGCGAGACCCCGATCTGGACGCGCGGGGGTGCGGAGGATGGAAATCACACCGAAGATGTCAACGGGAAGGAGAAGGAGGATTTCATACAGTATATGAGAGACGGGAGTCCCTGCAATGACATGATAGACCGTCTACCTTACCTCAGCAATGTCACCGCTCATTCATCGTCGTCGTGGATCCAAATGGACGGGAGGCCTTCATTTCAACTTGATCGAGGCGCAGTCTCTCGATATGTTCTCCCGTTGCAGCTGACTGAGCCTCGTCCGAATTTAGCGCCCGTGGCTGCGCAATCCTTGGGAGCTAAGAGTTTCGAGCTTCTCTCTGCCGTGAATTTCTTCCTCTCAAGCCCAAGCCAAGCTCCAAGACGCGCCTCCTCCACCTCCACCACCACCACCACCACCACCCTCTCCATCGACAATACTCCGCCACCTCAGTCAATATCATCGTCTCCTGGTCCACCATGCCCCTCCCGGAGGTATGTTCACTCTTTCCTTCACAACACTCTCCACCATCACCACCAACATGATGAGCCGAACATAACCTTAGAACCGTTGCGAATGACTCTCCGGAGCTTGATCAGACCTTCTCACGTACCTGATCCTCTCTCCCCTTCACACCGACTACACTCGCACTTATGCAGCGAAAACACACGATGCTGATTTGTCACATAGTAGATAATGTCAAATACAAATGTCTTCACCCGCCGTCTTCGACCTCATCTCTTCATCGGCTTCAAACGCTCCCAATGTCCCTCCATCGCGCGTTGTTTCTCATCGCAGCCATCGCCATGTACAGAAGGAAAGAGGAGTGACTCGACACACGACTACCAGAAAAGACTAGCTCAGCTGGAGACACATAAACCTTTGTCGCAATGCTACCCTAGACTGCCGGAGATCCGTCGCCCGGCCCTGGGAGAGCTCAAGACAGATAGTGCTCCAGATCTGTCTTTGAGTCCAGGCCAGACCGATACCAATTCTGATGTAGTCTTCAAGGGTACTGTTGGCGTTGCGGGTGAAGCACAAGTCTTGCACTGACGTCGTCCAGGTAGAGTCCGCTCCGTCAGGACTGCAGGCTCCAAGCTCATATTCGTCGACCTGGCCCGCACAATATCCGGGACAACAAAAGACCCGGGAAGCATCCAGATTGTCTGCCAGTTCACACGACTGCAGAAAGAGAATAGTGAACTGTCACTGGATGACTTTAAAGCTTTTGGCAAGATGATCAGGAAAGGCGATTCCTACATGGTAAGAGGACACAACCATTGCACCGAACGAGGCGAGGCCTCCATACTTGCTACAGAACTACCCACCATGATGTCGCCATCTCTGCATCAAGTTCCAGACAAATTGGAAGATCCCGAAGCCAGAGCCCGGTCCCGCCATGTCGACATGCTGGTGAACGATGATGCCAGGGTGACACTGGAAATTCGGAGTCTCATCGAACATAAGTTCATTGACTTCTTCACTCATGAAGGGTACACGAAAGTCACGACCCCGATCTTGAGTTCACTTGCTGGAGGAGCCGCCGCACGTCCTTTTCAGACCGAAGCCACCGAGCTCGCCGGTGAGAAGCTGAGCCTTCGCATTGCGCCTGAATTGTGGCTCAAGCGGCTGGTAGTCGGTGGTATGGAGCGTGTCTACGAGATAGGACCCGCATTTCGAAACGAAGGTGTGGACGCGACGCACAATCCCGAGTTCACAATCTGCGAGTTCTACCGTGCATGGGCATCGCTGGACGATTTGATGGAGACGACCTGGTCTTTGATGACTCAGACGGAGCAGGCAGTCCGATCCTACCGAGAGCAAAATCCTCGCATCACAGACGAGGCACCGTGGGGAGCTGAATACTTCCAAAAATATGCCGAGGTGAAATTCATCCCTGAATTGGAAAAACTTCTCCGCGGCCCCCTTCCAGATCTCCAACACCCGAACGCACAAGCCATAGTCCTCTCCCTGTTCGACAAGAATGAAATACCCAAACCCGCCAATCCGACACTCCCACGCCTCCTCGACGCCCTCGCAGCGCACTACATCGAACCCCTCTCCCACAAACAACCGCTCTTCATCACCCACCACCCGGCCTGCATGTCTCCTCTGTCGAAACACTTCCTCTGCACCGACACCAACCAGATAGTCGCCGCCCGCGCAGAACTCTTCATCCAAGGCCGAGAGTACGCCAACATGTACGAAGAGGAGAACTCGCCATTTGAGCAGCGGCGGAAATTCGAGGAGCAGGCCAAGATGCGCGAGCAGGATTCCGAGGCGATGCAGCTGGATGAGAGTTATTTGCAGGCGCTGGAGTGGGGATTGCCGCCGACGGGTGGGTGGGGATGTGGTGTGGATCGGTTTGTGATGCTGTTCGCGGGGAGGGAGAGGATGGCGGATGTGTTGGCTTTTGGCAGTTTGAGGAATGTGGTTGGGTTGGGGCAGGTGGGGAAGAGGAAGGCTTGAAGGAGAAACGTCTGGCGGTGATCGGTCACGCCGGATTGTCCGAGACATTGCGTATTGAGCAGTCGTCCCGGCACCTCGCAGCCTCTTGCTCATTCTCTTTGTCGCTCGCCGACTTCGCGAGATTGTTCACAAGACGTGAGGATGAGGGATATGGCACTGGCTCGGACAGTCGGCAGGAAGACGCAAGTGGGAAACAAGCACATGAAGGGCATGCCGCGCGGCACATGCAGCGATCTGGTCCCTGCCCTCTTGCTGCACGTCTTCATCGCCCCTGTCGAGGCCCTCGTCCTCTCTGGACCCGTCCCCATCCTCGGTCTCACCGTCGCTGTCGGCGCCACTGTCGTTGTAGTCGCTCTGAGACTCATCCTCGCTCTCCTTCCAATCGGCCGGGCTGACGTGCTCTCCACCTTCCAGCCACTTCCAGAACACTCTGGCGTCGCCATTGTGCGCGAGGACATCGAAGGTGTTACCACCGCTGACACCACATTTTGTCGGGTCTTTCCGAGCGGACTTGACGACTCACACAGACCAGACCGGGGTTGTCCCAAGGATTTCGTCGATATCGATGGGCTCTTTCTTCGACGACGACTTCCTCCCAGATCCGTTGAGTATCCTGTCGGCTTGCGATCTGGGCCGCGGTTTTGCAGGCGCACGGCGAGTAGGGTGGTCTGATTGATGCCTGGACGTACTCTTTTCGATGCCGGGTCTCCGTCGTTCGCGGAGTCTGGTCGGCTTCTCTTCTGACCTTGCTGGCCTCCGGAAAACAGCATCTGTGGTGTGGTCATCCTCACGGCGGTGTTCACGTCAAGAATTGCGAATGTGGCGATACTTCTGGGGACTTTGTGATCACGAAGATTTGAGAGAGGCCAGCGTGAGGCTAAGTACCGACCACAATATGCAAGCTTAGTGAGACAGGTCACGAGACCAGGACGAGCTGGACGCTTCTGTTCCTCTTCTGGCATCAGCCAGTTCGGCGCTATTCGTTACACCTCTGGGCATTCTTGAACTCTCTTCTGGTCGTAGGTACAAGGCCAATGACTACACAGAACACCATCTCGTTGCTTAGGCCATTCTCGCGATCCGGTCATCGCCTAGCTCGGACTCATCGTCGCCTTCGACCCGTGGTTCTCGGTCCCGCATCCAACCTTTCTTCTGTCCTCCTCTCCTACCGACATCCTTCGTTGCACTACTGCACTCGATGATATCATTCTCCCGTGCCAGGATGCCTCTACCTCCATTCGGCTTTCCACACACTCATCTGGAAGACTTCGCCCTCCGGTTGCGAGCTCGCGTAGATGCGTCTTATATCGCGCTGCAATTTCCGCGCCTCCTTCAGGATCGATGTCCCGCAGTCGCTGACATTCAACAAGAACGTGTTCCGCGCATAATACATGCAATGGGTCTCGGCGCGGATCTGGCGATTGACCTGGAGAAGGGCCGGTGGCTCGAAATACGAGTGAAGGTCGACGATGTCGTCTTGGCCGTCGAGGCGAATCACCTCGTAGGTCTGATTGCGCACCTCGGGTGGCATGTCGAGAAAAAGGGAGTGGCCTTGGGGTGCGGTTGGTGGTACCGTGCTGGGGGCCATTGGGGCTTGACTGGCAGCATGTCCCGCGACCTTGGTCTCCCTGCGCCGCTTGCTGGATGTGTCTGTTTTGGCAGCTGTGTCTCGCGCCATCTTCATGTTTCCAGCGGCTTTCTGTGGATAATGATGTCGGAGAATGTTGCTGATCGAAAAAAAGAGTTGAAGCGCCAAATGGAGGAAAGATCAAAATCCGGGGCTTGAACCTCCCTACTTAGGTGCTTGGCAAGACAATTCACGAGACATGGAAAGGAGGTGGATGTTTCTGTTTGATTCTTGATTCACCTGCTACCGCGCTGCTTCAGAAGTCGGCCGTGTCCGAGACGGCTTCGTGGATTCTAGGTTCTGCTTGGTCACAGCCTCTATCCGCAGGCTCTGCTGCGTGGTCAACGATCACACAGGTACCCTCTCGATTCAGTCAGGCACCGCGTGCCCGTGACGTGCTTTCTCGGGCTGTAAGACATTGTGCTCAAGATTGTCTCGGCGCTCAAAGGAATGACCTTTGACTGGCGCCTCTGGACACTCGGACCGGCGTTTCCGGGCAGGAGCAATGCTTCGATGTGTCATGGGAGAGCTGGCCGCCGACTTTATTTGCACTGGTCGAATCCGTCGCCGCCCTCCAGCCATTGTGCGTCGAGCAGACCCGATACACTGCGCAGAGCGGTCAGAGCCTCCTTGCACTTGTGCCAAGATCCACCCGAGTTGTGCGATGCCGCGACTTTACAGCTCGTGGCAATGACATGCATGTAAGGGATCGGCCGGATCCGCAATGTCCATAGCATCCACCACATCCTGCTGCACCGCCCAACACCAATACATGAGATGAGCCCAGTTGCATACACCGCCGAACTCGACAAAGGTTAGCGCGCAGGGCGCATGGAGTCGGTGCATGTTCCACTTGAGCAGGAGTCGAATGTCCGCAGCTATGAAGTCATTCTGACTGTACCACATGCGGTGTGTCTCGGAGCGGATCTGGCGGTTGACGGCGAGCAGTGCCGGAGGTTTGAGGGCATCATCAATGTGGATGCGTGTGGGGTCGATGAGGACTTCCTCGTAGATTTGGTTGCGGAGTTCAGGTGAGAGCATATCGAGGAACGAGGAATAGCCTGGGGGCGCGCCAGTCGCTGTGTCATTCAAGACGCTCGAGGTCGTGTGTCTGGACGTCCGCCCTGTTTCCCGCGTTTTCGCGCACAATCCTTTCGCTGCTGTGCGCTCGTCGTCTGCAGGACTCTCGGTCTTGTCCATGTTCACGATGGGTGTCGGATGATGACAATGTTGGGAAGACCGAAGGTGGTCGGAATCAAAGCTGGCCGCCGTGTGTGGAGAAACAGCCAATGCCCTGATTCTGTCACATTCAAACGCAGACCCCATTCACTCGCCATGGTACGAACTACATGTGTCATTCTCTTGCGCTCGCAACACCTGCCGGGTTGAATGGCAACACCCAGAAGGCTTCCGGACACCACTGCAATATGTCCATGCACCTTCGATTACCCTGCTATGTATCAGCTTGCCACCTCAAATATCCGGAATGTCTCCCAGGGGGGATAAGACGCCGACAAAAAGCGCTTATGTTAGTCGAGAAACGTCTTTCGGTGGAAGCAGATTTGGAGGAGAATGGATGAAGCAGCGACCCGAAGGATCTATGATCACACTCGTACACGGAGCCTCTTGCGCCATGGACGTCTTTCATTTGCTACTGTCCAGACTGGCTCGCTGGTCTCAAATCTGAGGTCTGCTCCGTGACCCCGATGGCATTCGAGATCATGTGCTCTTCATTCCTCGCCTTCGATCTTACGGAGCCGAGGATCCCTTAATCAGTCTGGAGCACCAATGATCTTCTAGAGCTCACTGGTGTCCCCATCCTGATCTTCGTCTTCCGTCCCTTCGTCGCCATCGAACCAAGCTTCGTCAATGTCACCCAAGGCGCGCCGAACCATAATCAGCGCTCGCTCACATTTGTCCCACGAGCCACCGACATGTGACTCCGCCACTGCGAGTGCTGCAGACGCGGCGGTGTCTTGAGGCCCACACAACAACACGTTGCTGATCTCCGCCTGCTGCACCTTCCGACACCACAGCTTGAGGTTGTGCCAATCGCAGCGACCATTCAGAAAGATCGTAACCTTCAGCGTCTGACCGTTGGTGATCCTTCCAGCTTGAGCAAGATCCACTTCGCGCTGAAGGTTCTGCACCTGTGCTACCAAGCTGGAGTCGCAGTCTTCGACCCATGCGTCGAACCTCTCTTGCCCATAATACATCTGATGGGTCTCGGAACGTATTTGGCGGTTGACCTGGAGAAGCGCGGGAGGCCGGAAGCCGCTGTTGATCTCGACATATTCGTCGTCTTCATGGAGAAGGACTTCCTCATATATGCGGTTTCTGAGCTCGGGCGAAAGATCAAGGAAGAAGGAGTGTCTCGGAGCACTTGCGCGCTTGGCGGAGATCATGGTGCTGAAGCTTGCTGTGGGCGTCTTGCAGGTTGAACTGTCTTGCGCCATCTCCGCCTTGCTGCGCTTGCCGTCGACGTGTGTCTCGGTAGACGGACGCTGGGCCTTGAACATCTCGAAAGCGGTGATCGATCGATGTTGATTCGGAAGGTTGTTGTAACAGCGGTCAACATCACCACAGCAAACTGTGCAGATTGCCGAGCTGCTGCTGCGAGTCTGCTCTCGTCACATGCAAGCTTAGGGAATCGTTCCACGATACATGAAGCTGGTTGGGTCTATCAAATACCCGAGTCACTTACAACCGCGCTGCAGGCCGTCCGACGGTACAACACCGTGAATTCTTGGCTTTGGTCTTGTCCTTCATGATCACATTCTCAAGATTCCAGCATCGCCGCGAAGGTAGAATTCTTGGTCCTCGCCATGTCTGCCAGAAAGTTTCTTGTCCGCTGCGTGCCTTCCCCTCAGAGAGTATGACACAAGGACAATCGAGCGTCCGAGCCTAGCAGCCTTCTACCGAGAAGTGAAAGGGTTCAATGATCGCGGAGTTGAAGACACGTGGGACGGCAACAAAGGACATTCGAGAAATCGAGACTCGTGTGCGTCGGACGGGAGGATGCGTTCGCTCGAGTGATTGATAGAAGAAGACGAGAAAGACGGTTCTAATTGGTTGCCTCGGGCACGAGTTCTGTCCATATGCTCAATTGCCGCTCCATACAATCTGCTATGAAAACAAGCGCAGCACCAAAAGCAGTTGATGGACGCCAAGGAAGACTTCCGTCGCACGCAGCCCAGTCGTCGAGGGCAATCGCCGATATTCACCTGCATTTTCAGGCCGTACAAGAAGACTCCAACATGGATTTTTGGTGCCGAGCCCCTCGAATCGAATGTTGCAACGTCCATGCGCCACGACATCGGACTCCGCGTTTGTCCAGCGAACGAAGGGCGTCTCAAGCTTGAGAAGGTCTTCAGGCAAGAGATGGTCGGTGTTTGGGCGAAATGGGTTGCGATGCGGCCTCCGCTGTTTGCTGGCTGTGGACTTGGACACCATCGATGTAATGCTGGAAGAGCTGGTGGAATCGGTGGTGTCGGTCCGGGTTGATGAGCATTGCGCTCTACTTGCACTTCTCGATGCCATCTTCTCCCTTCAGCCATTCTGCGTCAACCAGGCCGAATGTGCCTCGCATAGCTGTCAAGGCCGCCTTGCACTTGTTCCAGGATCCTCCGACATGCGAGAGAGCCACCGCCGTGGCCGCGGCAATGACTTGACTGTAGGCCCCAAGGGTACTACCAGGTGACCCCGACAGAGGCATCATTCTTGACTGCTGCACCGCCCAGCACCACCACATAAGGTTGGCCCAGTCACAAACACGGTCGAAGCGGAGAGTCAATGGCTTTACACGGGCAACTCCGCGCATAAGCTGATTCCATTGAAGAGCGAGGCGAATATCGCAACTGCGAATGGTCCATATGAAGTCGGTTAGACCATACCACATAGGACGGGTCTCCGCGCGGATCTGACGGTTGATGGCGAGCAGTGTAGGAGGCTGGTAGGTGATGTCGACATCGCGTGGGAGCGAGTGAAGGACTTCCTCATAGATCCGATTGCGAAGCTCGGCTGAGAGGTCGAAGAACGTCGTCCTTTTCCGATTCTTGGTGTGCGATGCGGGATCTGGCATGCTGGAGGTCGTCTGGGGCGTGCTCGATATCTGACGTGTCGATTCTTGCGTGATCCTTTGGGAAGCGCGCTTGATGCTTCGGCCGAATCTTCTCGTGCCTGATCGAATGAGATTCATACGTTTGTTCCCCATACTTGATCGAATCATGAACGACCGCTCCTGCGCTGCCTCCTCCACGATTGCGCCCATCTTGATAAAGACGTTTGGCAAATCTCGATGTCGGAAACCGCGGACGATCTGGAGAGGGTTGATGGAGTGGTGAAGAAAAGCTGCGGCTTCAAACTGGCTTGTCACATGCAAACTTGGCGAGACAATTCACGAGTCGCAACGAGACTAAAGGCGCTAGCTGGATCCGTCTCGCCGTCGATTCACCAAATATTGCGCAAGTCCACTGGGCCGCGACTCGACACAACAGCGCGGACTGTTCTCTATCCTGGCGTGCGGTAGTCTGGTGGGAGTAGAACAATTCAAGGATGCTCGAGGATGATTTCAGGTGGATCACGATCAGACTCGAAATCTGCATTTGTCTTCTCTGGTACAGCTCTACTTGGGGGTCATGGTTCGTCCTGGAAGCTTGCTGGTCCATCATCCTCACCTGGTCTACTGTCACCAGGTCGTTCTTGAATCTTGCTCGTTCTTGGTCCACTCGTCCCCAACATCATACGTCTTCAAGGCCTTGACCGCTTCCGCACCCATTATCGCCTTCACCTTCGTCGCGTTCGTCGGTGCCATGACTCTCCGCAGTCCCATTGTCACTCTCCTAGGTCCCATTGTCGCTTTCATGGAGCCCACGGTCGCTTTCATGGAGCCCACGGTCACTCGCATCTAGCCCATCGTCGCTCGCATGGAGCCCATCGTCGCTCTCCTCGATCCCGTCGTCGCTTTTTCCAGGCCCTCGCCGCCCTCTAACCACTCATCATCGATATGGCGAAACGAATTGCGAAGCGCCGTCAATGCTCGCTTGCATGGCGCCCAAGGTCCTCCGACATGCGATTTTGCTACTGCTATAGTCCCGATGATGACTTGCAGATATGAGTCCCACGATGACCCGCCCGAAACGCTCATCGTTCTTGATTGTTGCACTTCCCTGCACCACCACATCAGATTGCCCCAATCGCAAGTGCCTTCAAAACCAATGGAAAAGCCCCTCAGTGTTCCCTGCGCAGTCCGTTCATAACGTTTGACAGCTCTGGCCTCAAGTCGGTTCCATTTGACCAGAAGCGTGGCATTGCAGTCTCGAATGACGATACGGAAATCGTTCTGTACAAATCACATACTGCGGGTCTCTGAGCGGATTTGGCGATTGGTGCAGAGAAGCGCGGGCTGTCGCAGAGTCTTGCTGATTGTGATCATTTGGTGTTGATCGACGGGAACCTCCTCCCATATGCGGTTGCGAAGCTCGGGAATCAGATTGAGGAGGTATGAGTGACCTGGAGGCTTCTCGGCTGTGAGCACCTGGGGTGGCCGCGAGGGGAGAGGGCTGGCGTTGTCGCGACTGCTGTTCTGCGTATTGCTAGGCTCATCGCGCTTGGCAGCTTAAAGCAGTCTTTTCGGGTCCGGAAGCTCTTTGTCTGGGCTGTCCGAGCGCCGTCTTTTCAGACTTGAAGGACCTTCTCCTTGCGCTGCATCCATCTGAACAAGCTTACGGATGCTGGTCTTGAAATGCGCTGTTTGATCTGCGATGAGAGTCTGAAGAACTTCGAGTGCTGGCGCAAAGAAACCCTTAGCGCAGCTCTCAAAAGTCGCTCGTCACATGCAAGCTTGGCGGACAATTCACCAAACAAGGAAGGAGCTCAATGCGTCAATCTCGAAGTCCATCTCGCCCCGCATCACTTCAGTGAGCGTATCTTCAACGTGGCTCAGTCGTTCCCTCGAATTGATCACCACACTCTCCCGCGACGGCAACACATCACGCCAGCTCCACCCTCAGCACCAGAACAGACAATGCAGAATGCGAACTTCTTCCTCGAGCTGGAAGATACCGACGTTGCGGCAAAGATCATCGGCAGCGTGCAGACCATGATCGAAGCACCAATACAGACCTCAGGCCTCCGCCATGCCAACGTCAAATGCACAGAGATTCTCACATTCGATGGTTTCTGGGTCGTGAAGACGAATGGGACAATCCCGGCAGAAGTGATTGCGCGCATCAACAAGATCGAGTCTGTTCGCTGCTTTGAACATGAGGGTGCTCCGATACTCATGCTCTTTTGAGTGAAGGCAGCGAACGGTATGAGTGTGGGAAGAGCCAGCTCGTGCGTATTTGCAGCACGACGTCCGTTCCAAGTTTCAGTCGACATTTCACTTCACTTCCCAACTCCACACTTCACTTCGCTACCAAAGTTCGTCTCCCTTCACTGTCATCACTTCAACTTCTCTGTCATTGAACTTGCGTCAGACAGTCCACCCGGCATCGTCGCCTTCCCATTCTCATCAACACATCGACTGTCGGATCAACTCAACACAATGGCGCCCAAGCGCAAGGCCACGGTCACGGCTCTGACGCAGCGCTCGAAACGTGTCAAGATCAAAACCGGCACGGATGTTGCAGACACCACTGTCAGTACCCAGGCTACCAAGGCCGAATCCCTTTTCCTTGAGCTAACACCCACGCAGAAGCCTTTGCCGACGCTTCTTGGTCTACCTCCGGAACTTCGCAACCGCATCTCGTCGTACGTGCTTCAGGAGAGCGACATGATTGTGGTCACGCCATCGCTTCGCGAGCCAGGCTACCTTTCCACCAACCATCAGATCCGATCCGAAGCCAGAGGCTTGTGGTATTACGGCAACGAATTCGGTATCGAAGTGTGGGATTGCAATGCCGACATTGTCAAGGCTTTCCACAAGTACACAGTTGCGCCAGACAGTAAGAGGCCGATGCGCATTTCTATGTGCCTCCGTGGGATCCCTCACTGGGAGAATCTTGTCTGATGGTGTCTCGACTGCCACAGTCGAAGAAGCTGGAGGTGCCCGGCTGGAGCTGGCGGCAGCAAGCTGTACATGATCGCTGGAGCAGTGCATGAACTCGTGCATGTCACCGGAACCACCGAAAAGTTGGATTGGGAGACGTGTCTCAAAGCACTGAATCAGCTAAGGATAGTGATGGGTTGCGCGGATAAGCGCTGGCTTGATTAACGATTTGTCTGCAAGATGTGGGACCGAGGCGGACGCTCATACGGCCTGCGAACGCTCAGCACGTCTCCAAGAGTTTGGAAAGGTTGAGGGCAGATCACCGAGTGAGGAGGGCAAGGGCACGATGTCGGACTGTCAGTTTACAGAGCCCGCCAGCTGCCTCACGTGCAGAGGGGCAATAGCTCGCAGCTCCATTCTACGAGACGTATACAGCATTGAGACTTGATTCGGGTGACTCTGAATGATCTCAGGCCCCCCTAGCATGCTCGCTTGGCTTGTCTGGCAAGAAGACGTCCTCTCGTCGATGCTGTCTTGCTACCATCGAGTGCCTCACTACTTGCCCAGCCCATACCGCACCTCCCATGCAGCGGTACGTGACCGGGAAGGGCATGAGACGAGACCTAATCATTGTGTCCTTGCTGGCAGCTCGCCTACCCATGTCTCTGTCTCACCAGATCTTCTGACCAAATTTGTTCGGTCCTAGCACACCAGAATGACTTTCACGTGAAGGCCTTGGGTACCTCGCTACTGGCCCTGCATTGAGCTGTCTTGGATCAGGGTCCCAGACGCATCACTCTCGAAACGCCGGTAACCTCCCGAGCGAGAATCGACGTCGAATGTTGTGAATATTCGTGCCAAGCGTGATTCAGATCGGAGAAAAAGACGCAAAGGGTAAGCTGTTTCTTCGTATGTAACTCGTTCGTGACCCAAGAGTTCGCTACTTCGGCCGCATTGCATACTTTTCAAACATCCCGCAGGTGCCCGTACCTGCCTTTCTCACTAGCCTGCTGCCGGTATACTTCTCCCTTGTGTCGCATTCGTCAAGAAATCCTCGTGTGACCTTGGTTTCTGGCCATCCTTGCCGATTTGTTTTCCCAACATCTCGCAGCCTGGCGATCAGCTCTTCAAGGCCGAATGATGCCTTCACCTGTCCTTCTTAGGTCCGCCGTCCTGCTCGGAGACCGCATCACCCATGCGCTGGTACTCCCTGTTGAGTCCCTCGGTCTGCTTCTTCAAGGTCTCGATGTCCTGGTCGCGCTTCTTCAACTCCTTCTTGAGCTTGCTGATCTCGCCGAGCTCGCCAGCCTCGCCGATGCCGGAGCTGGTCTTGGTCGAGTCCTTGCCTGTGAGCTTCTTGACTTCGGCCTCGAGGCGCAGGGTATCGAGGATCATGACGTAGGTGCGGTTGAGGATGAGGGAGAGGAAGAGGGTGAAGCCGCAGAGGTACATGTTGCGCTGGGAGTAGAACTTGCGCGCCTGGACCTCCATGCGCTCGGTGCCAGCGACGCTACTGGTTAGAAGGTCAGTGAGGATCTCTCGCGATTTCGTTGTGGAGGCTGCTTACCCGGCTGCGCCGCCTTGGTGCTTCGCCTGTGCCAGCTCAACCTGAACACGGTAGACGCGGTTCACACTGTCGATGAAGAGGATCAAGATGAAGATGAAGGTGATCTGCGAGATGTTGGCTCTGAACTTTCAAGCATGGTGGTGTCCTGTTTCTGCCTACCTTGAGACCGTATTGCAGCTTCGCGATGAGCGGGTTCTCGCTGATGAAGGTAAAGAGCTTCCGCTTGACGGCGAATGGCATTGGGACGATGAGGGAGACAAAGACGACCATCTCGAAGACGAGAAGTCCGAAGACCTGTGAGAGGCATTGTTAGTGACGTGTTCAGTGATGGTGGGAAAGGCAGCTGTCCCACGGACTGGAGAATATATCATGCCCATGATGAGAGTGTGCGGAGGAGTGTTCGATCGGGAAGGAGGTCGTGGGCAGTGAAAGTGTGTCGAGAGTGCAGGTTTGATGAGGGACGACGGGGCAGGGAACATACCAAACTGTAGTAGAGCGTCATGGTGGTGGTCAGATGCAGGTACTGCGGAGGAGGGTTCGATGCAAGAGGAGGTCAGGTGGTGGTATTCGATTCGGAAAAGTCGGAGGTGGTAGATGCGAGTTTGCAGAACGATGTCGACGGTCCTGAAGGGTGTTGTAGGTGATGGCAAGAGGTCAAGTGTTGTGTTTGTTGAAGATTGGAATTGGGAGCGTCTGCCCTGCCCACTTTCAACTGCCGATGACGTGGTTTGACGCGACTGCCTCTCCCGCGGATGTGCCCGCAGTTGTGCCAAAAGCTTAATCAAAATTTGAAGTGAATATCTCAAGAGGCGAGGAACCACATGTGACCAGGTACTCGACCGACCTGTCTTCGCCAACGACAACAACGACATGGAGAACGGTACCATGGCCACGAACCCTCTCGAGCCCTCGGAAGCTCTCGAGCACAAGCCGTCCGCCGATTCCTTGAACCACCCTCAAAGCGAGATCTTGCCCGGCGACTCTGCCGTGACGAAAGCGGAAAAGGTCGAGAGACATGGTGCTGTCGGCGAGGACATGAATGGTGACCACCTTGATGACGACGCGCCTAGAAAGCGCGTCAAAGTCGAACATGATCCCACCGCCGATAGCACCGCCACACCGAGCGCATCAGAGCGACAGAAAGGCATTGCACCGATTAAGAAGGAATACCTCGTGGATGTCAAGACAACAGACAACCGGTCGCAGTATGACGATGACGCCGCCGAAGCTGGGGGAAAAGCAGAGCAAGGAAAAGCTGCAGGACGAGGAGGTCAGAAGACGAAGGGCGGACAGAACAAGTCCAGAAATTTTGGCAGCTCTCGGGACGCCATTTCACTTTGCAGATCTCGTGAGGCAGCGAACGAATTCGCAAAAACAGTATGTCCCTTCGACCCTACATGCAAGCATGAGCACGATATTCGAAAGTACCTCAAGGATGGCAAGAGAGAAGATCTGAGTACATTCAATGGCATGTGCCCGATCTTCGAGACAAAAGGCCAATGTGGTGCTGGTTGGAGATGCAGGTTCGCGGGCTCTCATTCGAAGGAGAGGGAGCTTGAGGACGGCAGGAAGGAAATGGTACAACTTGTGAAGAAGGACGGTGAAATTGTGGTCCGAGAGGGAGAAGCAGTGGGCAGCAACGATTGGAAAGACGATGAGAATACCGCTGGTATCGTGAACGTTGTGGACAATAAGGACAAAATCACTCTTAGGAAGAAGAAGTATGATCTGCCAAAGTCTGACCAACTCATGAAGTGGTACAACCTTCAGTATGACATCGAGAATGGGAAGGCAGACAAGCAGGACGACCGAGCGGACTATGTCGAGCCACCGCTCCGACCTTCTGAGAAGAGACGCATTTACTACGGACCGGAAACACCTGTGCTTGCTCCACTTACAACTCAAGGCAACCTCCCCTTCCGTCGGCTGGCTGTAGAGCTCGGAGCTCAAATCACCTGGTCAGAGATGGCAATGGGAATGCCGCTCCTCCAGGGTGACAAGGGCGAATGGGCTCTCATGAAGGCTCACGAGACCGAAATGGCACCACCAGCATTCTCTCCCAAGAACGTTGTCCGTGACTATGACAATGGCAAGGACTTTCGCTTCGGTGCTCAAATCGCAGCCAACAAACCGTGGCTCGCGATGAAGATCGCAGAAGTGCTGACAGATCTTTGCCCAAGACTCCGCGCCATCGATCTGAACTGTGGATGTCCCATCGATCTCGTGTGCAACCAGGGCGCAGGATCTCAATTACTGGATGCGCATGGCAAGCTGGAGAAGATGTTACGCGGAATGAACACTGTCTCGAAAGAAGTGCCGATCACCGTGAAGATTCGTATGGGAATCAGAGATAAGCAGCCAACCGCAGTCAAGCTGTGCAAGCGGTTAATACTGGGCGACGATCTTGGTCCTGCTGGAGTTGCGGCCATCACTCTTCATGGTCGCTCAAGACAACAGCGCTACACAAAGGACGCCGACTGGGAGTACATTGCAGAGTGTGCGAGCTTGGTGAAAAATCTGAGAGCAGAGCGGGACGACGTGACCGACACTGCCCGCGAGCCCGACGCTCGAGACCTTGCAGCGACCAACGATGGAATGCCATACTTCTGCGGCAACGGTGATGTTCTCTCACACGTCGATTATAATAATCATATGGAGCACGCCGGCGTCGACAGCTGCATGATCGGTCGCGGGGCCTTGGTCAAACCCTGGCTCTTCGAAGAGATCTCCAGCAACCAGTACCTCGACAAGTCTGCCACCGAACGCCTCGGATACATCGAAAAGTTCGTTCGCAACGGGTTGGAGTACTGGGGATCCGACGAGATTGGTGTCGGAACCACGCGTCGATTCCTATTGGAGTGGCTGAGCTTCACCTGCAGATACGTGCCGATCGGTCTGCTGGAGCACCTCCCTCCCAAGTTCGGCGATCGTCCACCGGCGTATAGGGGTCGAAACGAGCTGGAGACGCTGCTTGCCAGTGGGAATTACAAGGACTGGATCGCAATCTCGGAGATGTTCCTTGGGAAGGCGCATGAGAACTTCAACTTCCAGCCGAAACACAAGTCGAACAGTTACGAAATTCAAGCGGAGGGTTGAAATCCGGCACGTTGATGAAGATGTGCAGGTCTAGACCTGGCAGCTGTCCGATTCGGCTCGTCGCCGTGGCCACGTCGTCAGCTTCGTTGACCTCACCTGGTGCCGACTTCGGACTCATGACTTCACGACCGATGATGATTCTGCTATCTTCGCAGCTCATCTCATCGCTGAATGCGGACAGTTCAACACGACGGATGCAGTTGCATACGATGAAGTGACGTCTCGCGATAGGAGCTGCATGAGGTCGCTTACGACTTCCACATCGCATCGTGTCCGGTATCTAGCAGATAGCTCGATAGGGAGTCTGGCAAAGATCTACCAGAGTTGACATCAAACTACTCCACAATCTGCAGCTACGAAACAACCAGATCGGTCGATCAATGCCATCTCTCAATCAACCTCGTACAGACTAATCATCACCTCCATCTTAGTCCGGATCCGAGCCTCGAGGCCACGGCACCCCATGACCATGATCCCATACTAGCCCTATGCGCCATTACTCACTCGCTCCGCATTTCACTTCACCACTCCACCACCGGGAGGATTCGCTACGCATGCACGTCGACTATAAATCAACCACGACCCACACGGATCGACAAGACAGCAGACGCGCGATGAAGCAATGGAACCTGTCCAATGCCCACGCCGTCACTGGGATGGTCCAAGGAACGAACTCCGTTGCTGCTCGTCTCGAGTCCGCTGCGTCGCGGCATACCGCATGCGGCATACTCACCTGGTCGTGTCAGGATTGACCGGCGCTACTGTAGGCGCGGCGGCGCGGAGACGTGGTGTGTGACCCGTCGCCTGGGATAAAGCCTTGCTTCGTGAAATTGGGGTGTGGGGGTTATGCGGATGTCGACGTGGGTGTTGCAGCCCACGCTCGCACAGTGCACTTGGGGTGGAAACCCCTGAGGGATGAAGGAGTTGAACTTCGATCCCAGGTGGTGATGCTCGAGAATCGAGATGCGGTAAGGGTTGGAGGCCGTCACCATGATTTAGGGCAGCTACCTTACGGGCGCATGCTGGGAGTAACGGCGGCTTGTCCGTGACTGCGCGAAAGACGTTCGAAAGATCCTGCCTGGTATCAATAATGGTCATGGCTGTGGGGAGTAACATCACTTTCGCGATTCTTGTCAACGTCAGACGAGAAGACTCATGGCCAGTCCGAAGTCGGAGTAGGATCCGAAATGACGAGACTCTTCATGATGCTGCTTGCGTTCTTCGACCGGGGTTGGCCAGGGGTCATGTTCGGGACAAGGCTGGCGACATCGCCAAAATGCAGCTTACGACCTCCTTGCTGACGTGTCAGGGGTTGCCTGCAACGCGATGCATGGCTCGCGCACGCCCCGGAAGTATCGCATCGGAGTTGCGATTTGGGAAGGCAGTTGCTGGGTTGGTTTTTGGTATACCGAAGAGACAGCGGCGGCTGGATGAGTTACATGACCTGCTTGCGGTATATGTGCTATGGGTAGCGGTGGCCTTGGTCAAGGTTTTGGAGTATCGTGTGAGGTGCTGTTGTTATAGCGGATTAGGGCTTCCCGATCGATATGTATGAGGGCCATGATGAGCGGGATGCCGTTGTCTTGGTGGCGGCACCTCGAGTCGCTTATCCTGGATCCCATGGTTGCGTCGAGCATCTGCCGTCGGCAGGTCTAATCGGCTTCCAATGCAACGACCAAGTCCAGTCCGCTGGTCGAGTAGCACTCCGAGTGGGTGGGCAGTTCAATAGCCGTGTTGGAATTGGTTGGGATGGTATCGATAAGTCCAATGCCGAACTTTTCACGTGAAATAGCCGATCAGGTCACGCGCCACGAGCCTTGCACGAACGTTTGCCGAGCCGACCTACCACTTCCAATTCACTTTTGGGCGGATTTAGACTCCCCGCGCTAGTGCCACGCCTGCGATTTAAGAAGCCAACGGCGTCAACCTTGTCGGCCAGCTAGATCGCCGGGCTTGTGAATCGGACTCGGCTTGGCAAGTCGATGTCGTTCGCTTCGCTGCGCGCGGTTGGACCATGTGGTTGCACACCTGCTGCTGCAAAAGTGTATTCGATGGACCAGCATCCGGAGTGGAACAGGTCGTGCGTCGTTGCTGCAAGGAACATCCTCGTTTGCGCGTGCATGCCGACTTCACCCTGAGATCGGCGTTTGCGTTTTGTGTTGGGCACGATGGACGAACGGAGACCCTCTGCTGTCTTGTTGAAAGCTGGACCATGACCTCACCAGCCACGCTACCAAATAATAGCCACTGGAGGCCAAGTATACTCTTCCGTCTCAGTCTCGATTGGGGATTTGGACCGATTGTTTCTCGTCGTTCCCACGGACGTTGCCTGTCTCATCTCCCACCGCTCGCTAAAAGAGGGTCTGCCCAATAAGTGCATGGACATTATTGCTGTAGCAGTGGCAGCAGTGAGACCATACGAGGGGTAATGTCTGAAGGTGAGTAGACACCTTGCCCTGCGGCGTCTGATGGTGGTGGCATCGCATTGTTGTTGGAGACGTGATGTCCTCGACTTGGCAGAGGCGCGACTCCGGTGGATGAATAGTCTCTCATGCCATCGTCGTCAGCGGATGGGGTGGAGACCTGCCAACCAACGGCAGGTGCCACTCCGGCGGTGCACTGGCGTAAAAATAAGGTGAGTGTGGACCTTCTCGCCGCCTTCCAGAAGCACCAGGATTGCCAGAAGACACCACCAGACTGGACTGAGCGCCGCCAAGGGTAGCCCTTGTGAGGGTTTAATTGGCTGGGCAAGCGTTGACCATCGACCATCGCTCGAGTCGATGATGTGGCAAGTTCAATCACGGATTCACGGTTACACATACAAGCCTCGGGTTCGGCTCGGTCGATGCGACTATTGTGTAGCACCAGTCCGGTTGAATGCGACAGTCTATCACAAATCAGAATTGACAATCAGGAGAAAAGGATGTGCTGCAACGCGCCGCGCGGACTGACGGCGATGCGGCCGGGCACAGGAAGACGCAGCGAACGACGTAGTAATCAACAGCGCCTGTTATCGGTAGTCGTACTATATGCGCAGTCCCGTGCATTGCATACGGGACAGCGGATGCGTATGCAGGAGGATACTCCCACCCACAGTCCCACACATCCCACGACTCCTTGCGTCCAATTTCACGAATATAAATCGATACGACTACCTTTCGCAAGGAAATTAAGTCAAAGGGTCCATTCCCGCGCGGACGGATAGCAAACGGACTGTGAAGCCAACAGGGACGGTGCTAGACAAGCGTGCAGCCATTACTCCAGGTTGCGTGGCTGCAGCGTGGATAGATGTCCGTGTGGTGGCTGCTGTGGTGCCCCATCGCTGTCTGGAGGGGACTGGGGGAAGATGCCGCGGACCGCCTTCCACCGTGCATCAACCGGCGTCCACACTTCAGCCGCTGCAGCCTGACGAGGCATTGATGCACTTCTGACAGATTTGGCGATCTGTGACAGAGTGACCGAGTGACATGCCCGGCAACGGGCTCGCCTCTCGTCAAGACTGACCACTGACCACCACCGTGGACATGGCGGGCAAACGGTGAGACCAGGATTGCCCTTCGAGGGACATGGTAGTCATGCATCCCGTCCTGGTTGCCACCGCCCATTGGCCGGCGACAGGGAGTCGGTCGATCCCCGTCCAAAAGGCTCCGAACTCTCGACGTCAACTTGACCAGGCCCAGTCATCGAGGGTTGTCGTACGGTCAGGTACCCTTTGATTGATATAGTGGCAGCCTCGACCGCTCTTCCGCGGGTCGTCGATGTTGCCCTTTTTCCAGTCACCGATCATTCATCGACATCTTTCCTGAGCTTCCTCCGCCTGTTGCCCACCGCCGGTCGAGTCGAGTCGCTATATTTACATTGTGACCGCGTATCGACCTCAACAACCCGCATCGTGGTGCCTGTCCTCAAATTCGACGACCATCGACAAGTGAAGCAGCGACAGCGTGGCCCACCGAACACGGTTGACATTGTGCCTGCACTCCGAGGACTCCGAATCAAGTCCATTCATCTCTCGTGCATCTCTCGGATACTGCACCAATCGATTCGAACTGCCCCGCCAGTCGTACCCGTTATTGCCGTATGAGTAACGCCGCGCGCACGTCTCTCATCAAGTCGCCAGCTCTTCGAACGGTTCAGCATCTCGCTAGCGTACGAGCTAAGTTACCATCATACCCGCTTCCGCCCTCCGACTCCTGCGAGATCCACCTCGCTTTAAATCTACCGGCGTCGCCCTTCGGCTCGTTCAAACTGGCGTCGTCACGAACACCTCCCACTCCGCCGCTCACCTCTTCGTCGTCCGGACGCTCCCCCTCCGTCGACAGCACTCCCATCGGCACCCCACCCTGCGCCGCAGAAACGCACTTCCCGCCGCACCGCTCGCGAGACGAGACGCTATTCTTCGACTGGCATAAAAAAGCCGCAGGCCAGTGCAACGCGATCCCGGATACATTCTGTAGCGACGACCTGCTTTTCCCACACGACGACGACGAAGCCTCCGGTCTGTCGCTGTTTCCCGCCGCCTCACCACTTTTGCCTCCTCCTCGAGCCGCCGCAATGCCGGGCGCGGCGTCTCCGATCGATATTGCCACCAGCAGGCGGGACTCTTCTTCGCCGCGCACCCAGCAGTCCAATCTCACCTCTCAATTGCTCCAACCGAACAACGACCAACGCATGATGGCTGCGCCTGAAGAGATTCCTCACCGGAATCGCCCCGAACAATCCTCCATGCTCAGCACAACGCCCTACGGCGCCCGACAGATCCCGTCGGGCACTGGACGACGGGAGAGCTATCAAATGTCAGGCAGCTTGGCTAACGGCATGAGCTGGGGTGGCATTTCTATGGGCAGCTTTATCCGCGACGAGTGAGTTATTTGGGAATTGGTAGAATACTCCGCGCACATGCTGATCAATCTTACAGTATCATGACCGGCACGTCACCCTACAACTTCCAATCTCCCTCGTTCCATTCTTCCTCGTATCTCCCAAAGATGGAGGCAAACTACATGAAGGACTATGTGTGCTGCGACATCCACCTCGACTCCATGCACGAGTTGCTTCAGCACTATGAAGAGGCGCATGCGGCACAACCCACACAGACCATGGGACGGACACCGAAAGATCAGCAATTTCCGAGCAGTCGAGCTGCAAACGCCAGCAGTACAGCACAGTCGGTACAACAACAGGCTCAGGCACATCAGGGCGTCATGCCGCAACAACAGCATACGCAACACAACCAGCCACCTCCCATCAACGCACAATCACCACTTTTCAGCGGCCAAAGCAACGATCAGATTGGTACATTCGATAATCTCGACGACATGGACATGGATGATGGCATCTCAACACCGCAAGTGCTCGGCTCTCAGTTCCAGCCTCAACCTCAATTCGGTCGCCAACAGCCTCGAGGCCCGTCGGTCAATGTGAACCTCGCAAATGCGTTTCAAGGTCAAGGACTCAACTCTGCCGACCCAACGACACCGCACGTCAGCCAACAAGGCATGGGCTTCCCGCACAACCCAACCGTATCCTCCGTCAACACACCATCATTAACCACACAATCACCTTCACTTCAAACTGCCACTCCGGATCCCTCCCAGCCTAGTACACCTGCCGAACTTGATCCCGACTTCCTTGCCTCAATGAACGGCCTCAGTAACTTGGAGTATAATCAACTACTTTCCCAAGGAGGAGCGATGGACTTCTCCAACCTGAACGGCATGGGCGGCATGCAGAATGGTGGGTCCGCCACCATCGACAATCCTGAGAAGCGGCTGCTGAGCAAACAAGGCTACGGCAACAAGGGCTTCCCAAGCAGTAATCCTGCTTTTGTTAACAGCAACAGCGAGCTTGCCAAACGAGTCCGTGAGAACCAGTTGCTTAACGGTCTAGCCGGCGTCGGTGGATTCGTGGGCGAGGAGATCAAGCCATTCAAGTGCCCAGTGATTGGATGCGAGAAGGCCTACAAGAACCAGAACGGACTCAAGTATCACAAACAGCACGGCCACCAAAACCAACAGCTCAAGGAGAACCCAGACGGCACATTTTCAATCGTCGACCCAACAACATCGATACCCTATCCCGGCACCGTTGGAATGGAGAAAGAGAAGCCATATCGTTGTGAAGTGTGCGGCAAGCGCTACAAAAACCTGAACGGGCTGAAATACCATCGACAACACAGCCCACCCTGTAATCCCGACCTGAAGATGAACGGCGGCGGCATGCCTGGCAACCTGAACAACAACGCCAACGTTGCCGGCGCCGGCCTCGTTGGTATGAACGACGGCATGGGATATTGAGATCCTTAGCGTCATGCATCACATCTCAGCTTTCACCTCTCGGTAGCGTCCATCTCGCGAGCCACGCGTGCGGTCAGCCGAACGATCACATCTCCCCTGGAGTCATGAGGCGCACAAAAAAAGTTTTTCTTGTTGTCATTGTTACTTGCATTTGGTGTCGATTGAGCGAGGCGTTTATGGCGCCATTTGGGATAATTTTTCTCCTTGCGAATTTGGGAGAGGATACCTCGCTCACATGCACGATACCCCTTTTTTAGAACGACCGCGATTATGCGCGCGCTTGGATGTTTTGGACACGACTTTGTTCGTTGTTGGCGTTATGAACGGGCAGAGGATGCGTGAGAGAGGCTGGTCTACGGACGGCGCGAGAAGAGGACGATTTTGGTGTTCATGCAAAAAGCAACAAGATGGGTTCTGCCGGAGCAATGGTTAGAGGTGTCTGTCTGCCGTCAGCACATACGTATAGACGGAACGAGATTGGACGTTCACTTGTTGGCACTCTTCGCACGTTTACGATAGAAATGGATAGACCATGCACATGTCCTCAACACCTTCCATCCCTGCTCGCTCGTCGTCGCAGTGGATCAGTGGATACAGCTTGCATGTGGAGAGGCATCCCGCGGGATGACATGATGATGATACCTGACCCGTGCATTCATCGGACTGGCCCACCGCCTGTCATTCAGACTTGCGCTCGAAGGACGTATACTATCTTTCCCACGGAGATATTCGGATCCATGCTGTGCCCTGAAAGCGCCATATCAATGCGAGCAGGATCCCCTTCCTCGACGACCGAAGACCTGGACTTGGCCAATTTTGCCGGCATATGCTTCCCTCGCCTATCTTGCGCACGTACATACGGTACAAGATCTCCTCGTGACCAAGATACCTCTCATCCTTCCAGAATTGATGCCTGGTCTTCGTCCCGCGGCTCGACATCCCCGCGCACACTCGAAGCCAGCAACCTCGCCAGCCTCACGCAACCCGCCTCACGCAACCTTCACCTGACCCTGGAACAGGAACAATCGAAGACTCATGTCCCAAACCTACCAGACCTACCTCAAGTCCCTCAACCGCCCGGCCGCCAAAGCTACGGCATCGACCTGGAACCCTCCACCACCACCACCAGCGAATCCTGTTGTAGCAGGTCTGCCGCTGAAGTACCTCTCCACTGTGGGCGTATACCACCATCCCGTGGCAGCAGGCATCATCGATCTCGGACTGATGGGAATGCCCTTCCCAGTGTCTCCAACGCCGGTCTTGTGGCGCAGACTCTGTACCAGAATGGTGGCCTTACCAGTCTTAGAGACCGGCCCGAGCTGGATGGTGTAGAGCCTCGATATGATCCCCTGGTCATACGCACCGGGTCGGCCTCGAGTCAAAATGAAGATGATCAATACGTCGCCACTCTAGCCAGTGAGGACTGCAATGTGAAGACGTCGACAGCGACCGTAATTCCGGAGTACACTGGACTATCACAACGCATACAAGTCCGGCTCCATCACACCCACGGACGTAGCGCAAGCCCTACTGCCTCAAGTTCGAAAGGAAGGGACCTCACCTGGCAAACACTCAACTGCCTTCATCCAAGTGCGAGAAGCCCGAACTCTCGCAGCGGCGGCGGCAAGTACGCAGCGCTATCAAAATGGCAAGTATCTCGGTCCGCTCGACGGCGTGCCCGTGGCAGTCACAGATGAAGTAGACGTAGCGGGCTACAACAAATGCTTCGGGTCCGCCATGGACTTTACGCGAGATGACGGAGCGACGAGCTATTGCGTGCAACGATGGCTGGACGCTGGCGCCATGTTGGTGGGTAGGACAAACATGCACGAGATGGGTGTCGATACGACGAACTGTAATGTCGTCCATGGCACGCCGCTGTATCCGTACAATGAGAGGTATTACTGTGGTGGCAGTTCGGGTGGCAGTGCTTATGCCGTTGGAGCAGGTCTCGTGCCTCTGGCGGAAGGTAATGATGGAGGAGGCAGCATTCGCATTCCAGCGGCGTACTGTGCTGTCTATGGATTGAAGCCTTCGCATGGGAGGGTGAGTAGTAGGCCAAGTAAGGAGCTCGCGTCCAGAACTGGCGTTGCTGGTTCGATTGCTGCGACAAAGTGTGATCTCGAGCTGGGCTATCGGATTATGGCGCAGCCGGACAGGTTGAATCATAAGTCGGGAGTCTTTGCTCCGCCGGGCTCTTCCACCGCAAACGACCCGCAGAGGAGAAAGGTGCTGGGCATCCATAGGCCTTGGTTCGACCGCGCGGATCCTGAAGTGAAGGCGAGTTGTCAAAAGGCCATCGACTTCCTCACGTCCCAACTCGGCTACGAGACGGTAGACATCACCATCTCGTGGATACCAGAAGGCCAGGTAGCACATGCTCTGACCATCCTCTCCGAGCTCGCTAGCGGCGTCACTGCTTCCTCGATCTGGAGGGTAAATTCATTCCTCACTCTCATCCTCAATCAAGTCACCTCTGCTGACCCACTGGTCCAGCTCCAACCCGCCACCAAAATCCTCCTCAGCGTCGGCCGCCGCACCACAGCGATCGACTTCCTACAAGCCCAACGCGTTCGCCAGATCCTCATGCAACGTATGTCTTACCTCTTCACCACTCACCCATCCCTCATCATCCCGACGCCCACAACTCCCAACGCCGGCTGGTCCATCGAAGCCCATGACCTCGCCTACGGCGCAGGCAACGCGAACATGTCAGTCAGGAGCATGGAGTATGTCTGGATGGCCAACTTGAGCGGATGTCCGGCGTTGACTGCGCCTGTCGCGTTCGTGGAGGGAAAGCAGGTAAAGGGAAAGGTGCCAGTTGGGCTGATGGGGTTGGGAGAGTGGTGTAGCGAGGATGAATTGATTGCATTTGGATATGATTGTGAGAGGTTTGTGAAGGAGGGTTTGGACGGTGGAAGGGTGAGGCCGGAGAGCTGGGTGAATGTTCTGGAGGCGGCGAGGGGAGAGGACGCCTGAGCGGGATGGCTGAGTTAGACAGGAGGCGTAGAGTGAGACGCATGAAGATCGAAGGGTCACGTTCCTGATGTTCCTGCGACAAAGGCGATTCAAGCCCTCACGTAGGAGATGATGGCCGTCATAAGCCGCTCGAAGTGTCTCACGGTCGTGTCGGCATGCACTTTAAGCCTCTTCGAATTGGGAAACAGAAATCATCCATGAGAAGAAAACTTCTCTTTCACACGCACCCACCTGCATCCGGCAAGGCGCATTGCTTTCGGTAAGGCCGCTGATGTCTGATCTGAAACAGCAAGCATTTGTCAAGTGTGGTGTCAAGAGCATGGTTGCTCTCAAGATGACCTCTTTGACTTACAGTCATTTTTGTAGGAATGGACCTCGCATGTGGCCAAAGACTCTTCGTCTCGTCTCGTACCTGAAATCTACCTCACAAGCCCATCTGAAACGTACCCGACACGGAAATGTCGTCGCCAGAAAAGAACGCCATTTTCCGAACTCCTTGCTAAATGCAACTGTGCACCCATGGACATCTTTGTCCCCTGAAAGCAGCGCCATCTCATTTCATGGGCACCAAACGTCCGACGAGAAAGCCTGGGAGCCATCGTAGACTGTCCCGAGAGATAGCAGTCATGGTAAGCCCGCTGCCCACGCATGGACCGCGCTGTTCGAGAACCACGGTAGCAATCCGGAAGTCCCACTCTCACATGGCTTCCACGCTTCGTCTTCTCCATGGCTCGAGTCTACGCTGCTGCCTGGGGTGACGGCGAAGTCACGGCTGCACTTTCCGCAGTCGAATATCTCTGTGGAGATCGTCGTTGTGAGAAAAGGCTCGCCAAATCTGTGTCGCCGCGGTCTGCTTGCTCCTTGAGATACTGCTCGAGTTCTGGCGGAAGACTTTGGCCTTGCTCCCACGCCGTGATGATACGCTGATTGATCGTCTGAGCGATGGCATGGTCGCGGCGTTCCACGAGCTCCGCGATGTGTTCGCGCGCTGCAGCCTCTTCCGGTTGATCGCTCTCGGCGTCCACTCCGTCCATGTCCCTGTCGCTGTCCTCTTCGCTGGCAGACTCTGCGTCCTCTTCAATGCGTGGCTGATGCTCTACAACGATGGAGATGTCCGTCTTACGGGTGATGCTCTGTCTTCGAATGTCCTCGCGCTGGTCCCATCGGTCCACGAACGGGCCAATCTCATCGCCGGTTGTGTCCACCACCTTGACTCCCTCATCTTTCTCGTATCGTTCTCTCGCCCATTTTGTGCCCTCCCAGCAGCAGAAGTCTTGAATCTCGCCGTATGTGAGTCCCAAGTTGTCGAAAGCGTCGAACAGTCTCCTATGGTGCTTGAAGCGTCCGAGTCGCATACGATGGGGTGCGTAGCAGTAGTTCAGTCCTGGATAGCGAGCCTGTTCGGACCGTTAGACGATTGAATTACTCCTCGGACAATTTTGCAATCACTCACCTCCGCGCTGTTCAGATCTCCGTAGAATGTGGCTACCTCAATACGAACCTCAGGAACCAGATTCCTGGCTAGATGTGCAGAAAATGAAGGCGGATCATTCGGTGTCGGGTTCGGGAAGAGGTAGCTGTAGAGGAGATGTGCTATGGGCGTTTGTCGGCGCATTTTGTGGTCGCTCCGTGTCGGTTGTAGGGCGTAAGGCGAAGGCGATAGCCTCGAGATTGATATTGTTGTCGTGTTGCAAAAAGTCGAATGCTCGGAACGAGTCGCCGTCGATGCACTTGAACAATCGCCTGTTCGCTTCGACACAGTGAATGTGACCGACAAGATGTCGTCAGTGAGCTGAAGGAAAGCGAGTCTTGCGATCGAGAGTGAGAGTGAGATGCACGGTCGATTTTGTTGTGTATTGGCGAGCGGCAATGTCGTTCTGAAGCAGTGGCAGCAATTCGTGCAGAGCAGGCGGAAAGGGAATGAGGAGGAGGAGGAGGAGGCGGAGGAGGAGGAGTAAGAAGGAGTCAAGGACGGAGCAGCGGCGGAGGCAGACTCGGAGTAGGAAAGTAAATGCAGCAGTCGAAACCTACATGCCTTACTCAAGACGACATCGCTTGCAGGGAAAGGACGCCAGCGGGTGACCCAGTCCTATTGTGATGAGCCCCAAGGCCGGAAACGAGGTCGACCACCCACGACCACGCCGCAGTGTGCAGCGTCTGGCTCCTTCACTCCAAGCTCGCACACCACGGCCCTGGCCGATGAGACATCATAACCATGCAGGGCCAAAACGCCGCAGCCCCCGGAGGGTATACGCGCGCTCGGTACATTGCAGGCAAGGCCTTGGGGCGAACCGGAAAAGACTTTGGATGTTTCCATGGCTTCGCCCGCAGACATCCGATTTCTAGGATGCTACCACTGCCACAAGACTGATGAGCACACCATTGACCGCGAGCAGTTCTTTCATGGACCGGACGTATATTCGAATGTCGAATCGTGTCTTGCGAGACTTGTACATGCATGGCTCATCGAGTTTCACATGCGCACGCCTAGACCGATCAGAACCTCCCGCGCTGGCTTCGGCTTGTATGCCCTCTATCCATGATCACCACCATTGCGATATTATTATTGCGCCTACGCTGTGCGGTGGCCGGCGTGTTCACATCAATGCGCTGGCTGGACCAGATGCGCACCGCAGGGTGGCGCCAGGCTTTCCACGTACACGCACGCATGCTGTTCCACCTTGTGCTCACATTCCTGCGTCTAGTTGATGCTCCCATCCACAATCGACCCGCCATCTGGTCCCTCTCACGCACCAGCGTTTATAGTGCGCTGTGTAGCAGGAACGCTAAACTCGCATGCCACCGCAGCACAGTAGAACTAATTGGTCACGAACATTGGCGAGTCAGCACGGCTCGGCGACCTCGCCTGTATGTACTTCGGCTACTTCAAGCCTGTCATCACCTCCACCGCCTCTAGGACGGGATGGCCGGACAGCCTCGCTGGACGATTTTTCCGCCGATGGTGATGTGCAAACGTCCGCCAAGTACCCGGCCGTGTCAGACGACAAGGACCAACGTATCACACACTCATCACAGCACGAATGGCCACGGGCCCACGGCTCCCTTCGCCACAAAAGTCAGTTCTCGGAATCGACAAGGAACCAGATCGGGTGCACTTCGTGTCTGCACGGCCCAGACAAATTATGGGATCATCGGAGCTGTCAATTCCGTGGTGATAAGTTTCCGTCTGCAGGCAATCGCTGTTTCGTCACGACCTACTGCCGCCGACCGAACACAGCTGAGTCTCCGATGCATGAAGGAGTGCATGACCGTCAATGTAAGGTATGCGTCTCTGATGAACGTCTTCCCATAACAGACGTGTCCATAGATTGGTCATGTCTGTAATTGTCAGCGCAAGTTCGCATGTCGTGTCTTGGCAGAGCACTTCACTTTCCAATGAGGATTTTCTGGTAAACAAAACGAGAACTTTCATGCAGTGCCCTACCTGACGCAGATCTTGGCCGCATCGATCTCCAGGAAGAATACACTGCAGGAGCACTCATCCACTTCTCTGCATCCCAGTGTTCCGTCTCCGCAATGGCCAAGTGCATCGCAAGCTCTGACCTGGGCTCTCCAGCCGATACGTACCTTTACGCGCTGGCACAATCATCTAACAGCACATTGGCGACCATCGGATCCGACGACGCTCTACGACTTTTCGATGCGAGCAGCCTGAAGACGCTGCAGACCAGCCCCAGATGCCACTCCGGAGTTGCGTGTCTCGAATCCACGGGATCATTTTTTGTGACCGGCGGTCGGGATGGCCTCGTTCGGTGTTGGGATTCACGCGCTAAGAAAGCCGTCGAGATGGCAGATCCAAGATCGAACGGCGTTTCTTCTCTCGCATGCCTGGGTCACTATATTGCTGCTGGAACGGAAAGTCTCAAGGAGGGACTGGGCGATGTCAGCGTACTTGTGTACGATACCAGAAATCCGGCCGCACCCTTGAGACAATACAACGAGTCGCATACGGATACGATCACGCAACTTGCCTTCCACCCGACCCAGCCGAATGTACTGATGTCTGGAAGTACCGATGGTCTGATCTCCTTCTTCGATGTTAATCAGGAGGATGAAGAAGACGCCCTGCAACAAGTCCTGAATCCTCGATCGGCGGTGCACTGCTCGGGCTTCCTGGCTCAGGATCTGGTCTATGTGGTGTCCACTGACGAACAGTTCTCCATCCACACACTCTCGAAAACCGCATCAGAAGATGAGCAGCTCCCGCCTCCCATTGAATTCGGCGATGTGCGGGAAAAGCTGAACTGTATGTACGTTATTGATGTACTGGTACAGCCGGATGGTCCGCCTGTCATCGCATATGGTCACAATGAAAACAAGACGCTCTCGATTTCTGCCCTGGGCTCACCTGGAGCGTGGACTTTCGGGCAGAAGGTAGACCTTCCTGGCGCTCATGGCGATGACGTGGTGCGCGACTTGCTCATTCACAAAAAGCGTGCTGTCACATGTGGCGAGGATGGGCTAGTGAAGCTGTGGAGTCTTGGGTTGTGAACAAATTCGACTCCACACACACACACACACACACACTTATCAAACAGAAGGACGGGAGAACTGTAGCGAGCGTGCATAGTTCAGAAGTAGTAGATATCTGTCTCGTGAAGTCCGAAAGCGTTCTCTTCTCCACAAATATTCCCTCTCTGAAAGCGGCTCCGTTATGCGGATAAGACACCCCTCGGGGACACAGACGGACCTGACTCCGCTGAAGTTACATAAGCGAGGCTAAGGAGCTGCCCCGGAGCTTCAACTCCGTCCTTCCCAGCTCCGATTCACAACAGCTCAGCGCATACATGCTGACCGATACGTGCAAACTGCATGAACGTGGTCGAGAGTCTTTCATGCACAGAGATTCAGCAGAAATAACATAATGAGTCTATCTTCACGCGAAACCGCTGCCCAATTCAGTCCGTAGCAAACCCGCCAGCTAGAGCTCCACGATCTCTGCACCACCATGACAGCCATCAAAAAGCCCGCCAGCACCGCCAGTGTCAAATCGACTATCCAGTCATTCTTCGACGCCATCAACGCCGAAGACACCAAAGCGCTACAGGCGAAGTTTCACCCGAAGGCAGGCCTGATCATCATCCGGCAAGATCCTCCACTGCCACCTGTAAGATGTGCCCTATTCCTCTAGACCCGTGAACCACAGCTCAAGGTCACATACAGGATGATTCCACGACCCCGACGCCGGACTCCAAGATCTCCACTGCCACCACCGTTTCAATCGAGCGGTTCATAGCAGTCATCGAGGAAGGACAAAGGCGACGCAAAGGCAAGCCGAAACTCCACGAAGCGCCGGTCTTGAACGAGACGCTAGTCACGGTTGATGCCTTATTCGCAAGCGCCGTCAGTCCATTCACCGTCACTTTTGATGGAGTCCTGCATCATTATGGGCAGATGGTGTTCAACTTCTGGAAGGAGAGCGAGAAGGACGATTGGAGGATTCAGAGCGTGACGCAGAGTTATAGGCGGACGCCGGGCTGGGAGACTTGAGCCTGCGCAGTGAGACTCCGACGCAAATTCGCAACGCCTCAGGGTTTGGCAGGAGGTGCTTCCATTCATGACAGGTATTTCACTTCATGCTCAACATCGCCCAAAGGCTTCTATACTTCAATGCTCAGTCAAATGTGGGCTTTGGCATGATACGAGCCTCGAATGTCTCGTGTCTGATGTGAAAGGTGTGTAATGTCTCCTCTCTTGAAATTTCTTGTTCTTTTTCGATGGAATGCTTGCATTCCATGAGCTAGCTATTCCATCCCACATTGCCGACCCAGAAAACTGCCCGTCGTCCATAACAGATGCACAAAACGCTCAAAACGCTTAGTAGAAGGTGTTGGGGCGGGTAGCGGCAAAGATCTGCTTGCCGTGCTTCGGTGGTGCGCGGTGAGGAAGCGGGAACTTGAGATCCTTGGTGAGGAGTTGCTTGATGTATGGGCGGCGGATGTCGTCGGTCTTCTCAACCTCGATGACCTTGAGGATCTGCAGAGGGAGTTAGAATTCGTTCGCTCGGTGACTGGCGTCGGTCGACTCACGTGGATGTTCCTGAAGCGAGAGCGGTGACGGGCGGCCATGTCCTGGTAGAGCGACTCGACGGCGTCGGTGCGGGACATCTCGCGGTACTCCTTGTACATGTTGTGGGTGCCGGAGCGCGAGTCGTAGCGGATCCAGATACCGAAGTTCTTGACCTTGAGAGGGTGCTTCTCGTGGATCTGTCCCAAATGTCAATACCTCCACCCCTTGCTATCATCTCCCTCCAATCCTCCAATCCTCCTACGCACCTTGTTCAGGCTGACGATCTCACCGTTGGCCTTCTTGATCTTGCGGAGCTTGGCGAGGAAGTACCAGAAACGGGATTTGGCGACAACATCGTTCGGCGCAAAGATACGCATGCGGTAGAGCTTTGGGGTCGGGTTGGCATCAGAGGGCAGATGGCGCCCGATGACCTGGTACTCTGTGAGACGTCCTGTGGATATGTCAGGAACAGTGCTCGGACACGTCGATGAGTGTTATCCATTGCTATGCCTGTCGCATGCTTTCCTCATATTCCATCTCTTACTATCCTAATTAAATTCGCGCGATGGCGAAGGAGAGAACGAGGCTTACCCATCTGTTCACACGTTAGCACATCTCGACAAGCAGCACTTCACCATGTACTCACTTTTGCTGTGGCTGTTTCGGCGGTTAGTAGTCGAAAGAGTCGTGAAGTCGGAGCGCTTGAAGTGCGATTCGAATTTCGAGATTTCGCCGTGGAAGGCGTGTGGATCGCCGGACACGGGACTATCCGCGATGCCAAGTGTTTGGCCGTAACGCAGCGACGCAAGGGCGAAGGTCAACATCACTGCAACTCTCTCACAGTTCTTCTCGACTTCGAAGTCGCATGACCATTCGAGGACCACTTCACGACTGGCCTAAACACTCGCCGTCACTCAACATGGCTTCCTCCGCAGACGCGCTCTTCGACGACTTTGCGGCCGCTCACGAAGACCCCTCCGGACCCAATGGCTACCTTCTCGCAAGCACAATCTCGCCCGAGGCACCGAAGCACGATGCTGGCCGCTTGTACAACTTCCGGAACGGTATCAATCAGTACAGTGTGCGAACGGACTTGCAGTACAAGTTGCAGTTCAATCCAGTGCTGCAGCTGAGCAAGAAGGAGGCGACCGCATGGGTGGACATCTTCGCCTTTTACCACAAATTCGTCGGCAGTCTTATCCAGGCGGAAGAGCTGCAGAACATTGGACGTGCTCAAGACGGTGACTGGCCCAGAGTTTACGAGGAGTGGAAGGAAGTCGTGAATGCACTCTTCAGAGGCTACCAGACGGCAGGGTTTGGCGCGTGGACGATACCGTGCCTGTACGTCGCAGGTCGCTATCTACGCATCTTCGCCATCAAAGCCGACGAGAAAATCGCGAGTCAACGAGACAGCGGTCTTGCGTTTGGCGGCATTGAAGAAGAAGACGCTTTCGACCCGAGCAGCAAGAACGAAAAGCTGGAAGATGCTGCCCGACAGATCAACCGCATATTCGGATTGTGCGTCGGTGATCGGTAAGTCTGCGTCCATGCAAACATTGTTTTGGCTTTCTCTCGACTTGAGTGATCTTTTTGTTCATGACATAGGCTCATGGTAAGTACAGTAACCCGCTCGAAGACTCCCGCAAGTGGGCCCTTTACTACGTCGCGACCTTGCTCTTCAAGACGCATTTCAAACTCAACCACATCTCTTTGTCGAAGAACATTCTCCGATCGCTCAGCGCATCGAGCACAGACATGCCGCAACTTTCGGCCTTCCCCAAAAGTCACCAAGTCCCGTTCATGTACTACTGCGGTGTCATCCACTTCCTGGAGGAAGACTACGCCGCAGCCGAAGGGCATCTAACAGCAGCATACAACTTGTGTCATGTCAAATCCAGGAAGAACATCCAATTAATACTCACATATCTGATCCCGACGAAACTGCTAACATCACATTCACTCCCATCGTCCGCCTTACTCGCACAGTACCCATCCCTCTTGCGCCTCTTCCAGCCCATCGCCGACGCCATTCGCACTGCAAACCTGACAGCGTTCGACTCGGCACTCGCCAGCGGCGAGGCAGAATTCGTCAAGCGCCGCATCTACCTTACCCTGGAGCGTGGCCGGGATGTCATCCTACGCAACATCTTCCGCAAGCTCTTCCTCGCCGCAGGACATGAGGCTCCGAAAGAGGGTGATGTTGCGCCGCCAGCGAGACGGACCAGGATATCCGTGGACGAATTCGCAGTCGCTCTGCAAATATCCGGTGCCGAGGTCAGCAATGGCGATGATGGGATTGACTATGATCAGGTGGAGTGCTTGATTGCAAATGCAATATACAAGGTGAATACTTGAATCCTGCCGCGGCAGCCATACTCTGGATCCATGCGATGGTTCGGACAGATGATGCTAACGACATCAACAGAATCTCATGAAAGGCTACATAGCCCGAGAACGCCGCATCGTCGTGCTTAGCAAAGGTGGGGCGTTTCCTGGAACAGATGTCTGAAGCGTTCCTGGAGCGTCTGGAAGTACGAGCAGCCGGCTTTTGACTTCCGAGATATCTTGCTACCCAAGGACGCCTTGCTTTGCCTTACTGGCTTGGCGTACGTCCCGCGGCGGAGGCGTTCCGACATGTCACATGTGAAGGCGCTGGTGGTGCTCTATCCGAGCAATGACTCAAGCATGGCGCCCCCTTTGCAGCTCGATGCGTCGCAGTTGTATCGCAGATATAGGTCACCTGTCTCATGGCGCTCAAAGGAGGCTAAGCCGATGCACTGTCGTCGTTGGTGGCAAGCAATGGGAGAAATAGCAGTCTCGGAATAGGAACGATAGAATTCTGAAATAGCGATAGCGAGTGCAATCAATGTTGTCGATCTACCTAAGCTATCAGAGTGGACGCCTTCCCTGGCGTTCTTTCCGCCGTGCCGGTGCAATTTGGTTCGTTCATCTCTGCTGTCCTCGAGGAATTCGCGATCTGAATGTAATCGATCGTAGTAGTACAAAATTGTATCAGTCGTTGAAATCTCGCCCACCCATAACGCCGTATAGCAAGCCGTAAAGAAAAAAGGGAACGATTGCAGAAGAGTGTAGCGTATACAAGAAGGGTATCATAGCAGTTGAACGAAGGAAAGAAGAGAATGTTGTAAAGCGACGCTGGTTTAGTTTGATGGCGATGTCGTCGCCGAGCACGGATGGGGCAAAGAGGTGAAAGTGTCGGAACGGGCGAGGGATGAGAGAGCACGAGGATTGTGGTACCTCAAGTGCGTGGCGAGCGTGCGCTGGCGACGTCGTCCTATGGAGTCGAGGAGGGTCAGCAGACTGCAAGTGAGGTCAGGAGGTAACGCAAAGTAGTGACTGTGACTGACCAGATGATTGACCACTGTAGTGGACGATTAGCTTGCATTCGACAAGAACCCTGCGAGGATGTGACTTACTCGCAACAAACAGGTCAAAGAACAATGGCGACCCACCCGCCTCCATTTCCATCTGCATCGTGCCACTGCGCTTGAACGTGCTCCGACTACGGATGATCAAAGCCAGGTAATGAGCCCTCAGCTTGGAGTCTGTAGCCGAGGTATTCGCGTAAGCAAACCTCGCCGACGACAAGATCGTGCTGCACTGCACGCCGGATTGTAGACCTTGCTTCTTCAATGCCAGACGTTGCAGTTCGGGGAGGTCGTATCGATGAGCGCTGCAGTAGATGACCGTGTCTTTGAGCACGGCCACGCCGGAAGGTGTATAGATGGTGCTCTCGCTCATGCCCGTGGCTGTTCCGCCATCGACGTGCTCGAGGTACCAGCTGTTGCGTTTCTTGTCGAAGTTGATCTTGGGCGTATAGTCGCCTTTGTAGAGGTACTCGAGGATGGCGGAGAAGACTTCAGGTGTTTCTCGTGGGAGCTCGATGCGTTTGCCTGTAGAGGAGAAGAACTGTGCCCGGCATGCTTCGGCGAAAAATGGTGATTTACTAAGGACGTCTTCGTGAGCAGCGAAAAGACGTTGTTCGGGACCGACGGCGATTGTGACGATGGCGGCATTGAGGTTGCTGTTGAGTAAGTCAGTCTCCGTGTGATGATTTTGAGATATGGATGACTTGCGGAGATGTGGGTGAGCTTCCAGTTTTTGTCGGAGATGATTGGGACGAAGGAGCATGGACTGCTTGCTGTGTGAGGATGCGTCTTGTGGTCGGATTCTCCTTGAACGATCGCTGCTTCTTGCTCATCGACTTCCCAGCCCGATACGAGAAGCTGTCTCGATGTGATTTGTTCGGGTTTCGGCTGGAGAGGAACATGATGTTGGTTTCGCCGGTCTCGTAAATGCTTGAATCGATAAAATCACCGCAAAAGAAAAGTAGATGGCCGGACCTACGCAAGAAAGAGTGCGGGCGAGCGGCGATACTTATACTCCTCGATCAGACCCACTCAGGCAGCATCCTGGTCCGCAAAAAAGGCCACCGAAACGAGACCACCCATGCCCGAATCTCTACATCCCGGCGCACCACCACAATCGCTGCAGTATCAGCATTCGGGGGAGCCGGTATGAAGTCAAGGACCCTCCCTAGCGGAGTGATACGCAGCGACGCGATTGGCGTGCAGGCGACCACTCTACGCGTGCGACCAATGAGGAAGGAGCGCGGAACTCACGCGATAAAACGTGACCCGCGGATTTGACTCAAGGGGCGGCCTTGATGACTGAGATGTGCAGGTTGGCCCAGGATCGCTTCGTTTCACGGACCAGTGTTCGGCCCCTCCGCTAGACTTGATGGAGGATAGATGTCGGATATGCGGTGCGCCATCGCGGCCAAGGTGGCGCTGCGACTCGTTGCATCGAGATTCGAGGGTGTCTCGAGGGTATCGGGTGTTCAAGGCCAGTATATCAGCTGCGAGTCTGCTGAGCAAGGCAATCGACGAGAGGCAGCAGGTGTACGTGGTTCTTTTGATGTTCGATGATGAATGCAAATGATTGATGAAGATGGGTGATGTTGCAAGGTGTGGAGTCATGTCACCCGCTCTGCTGCCTGCCACTAGCACCACGCTAGCTACGCAGGAACATCGCTATCCTTGCATATAGGCATTGGCATCAAATCAGCGGTACGTACTGCGATCCTTGATGTCTGTCGGCGCTCATGCGTTACAAGGCAGACATGAATGCTCATTCACTCGCTCGTATCGATGTCATTCACTCGTTCATAAAGCGCTCTATCTTCTGTGGTTGCGTGATGCTGGGATACTCCTGCCACTCTTCCTAAAGGGCACGCTCGACATCGGACCAGCTTCATCTCGGTGCCTTGATCCGCAACAACTTCTCCGAATTCTTATACGCAATCATCTCCAACTCCTCCTGAGAGACCAGTCCACTCTGCTTCAATTCCACCAACCACTTCAAGCCATTCTCATTGCGTTCGAACGGGTAGTCAACGCTGAACAAGATGTGATCGATCTTTGTATTGCCCAGTATACATCGCAGCGGATCCAGAGACCAGACACCCGACGTCGTGATCCAGATATTCTCCTCCCAGACTTCCTTCAACTCCCGCTTGATGTCGCCCCACCGGCCGCTGAGATTGACCACTCGCTGAATCATGAACGGAAGCATCTCGCCGAAGTGACCGATGATGATCTTGAGCTTGGGAAATTTGTCGAAGAGGCCTGCCGCGAAGAGTCGGAGAACGTGGAGGCCGGTCTCGGTATGCCAACCCCAGCCTGAAGCGCCCAGACTTCGACTTGCTCCGTCGGTGAAGTTGCCGGTATATTGCTGCATCATGTTCTCCGCCGGCCAGGTGGGATGTAGATAGATCGCCACATCCAAATCCTCCGCCACCCGCCACATCACATCGTATTCCTCGCCGTCGAAATACTTCCCATTCGCGTGATTGTCGATCAGTGCACCGACGAACCCAAGATCCTTGACACATCGTTCCAATTCCTTTGCTGACGCCTCTGGTTCTGATACAGGGAGTACTGCGAAGCCTGCGAATCGGTCTTTGTTCTTCTCAATGGATGCAGCCATTTGATCGTTCCCTTGCCGGCACTGATCTGGACTCGGTCCGCCGGGAGAACATGCATGAGAGACGACTTGCATGGAGATCTTGCCCTTTTCCATTTCCTTCAGTCTCAGGTCACCCAGATCGCTGAGCATGCTTTTGGCAGCCGGAATGGCCTTGAACTGCTCTTGAAACTCCGCGTCGAATGCATCGAGCACGACGGGAGAGAGGTAATGCTCTTCGAGAGCGATGATGGGAGGGATCATGTTAGCAGGTGGGCAACAGGAGAAGCACTTCTCGCAGTTCCCATTGATCCGCAGATCAACCTACGGGAGCAGGTTTTGTTTATATGTCGTGCGAGCACTTCGGCACCGAGGCGGGGGATAAAGTGGCGCATCGTGGTGAAAAATGTGGAACACATTACACAGCGGCAGCGAGAAATGCGCTGGCAGCATGCAACGCGGCCAACGCCAGTGCAACTTACACAGCAGCTCCGGAAATCCTGCCTCTCTCTTATGACGCTCCCGTTCTGATTGCGATGACCACATTGGTCCGAGTGGTATGCGTAGTGTGAGCCTCAGGGTACTCCGACGGAGGATCATGTCCGCTTCCCATTGCGTCGACAGCAGCTTGTGACGGATCCCGTACGCAGTCCACACAGGCCATGGCATAGAGTCGAGGGCAGCTCGAGACGGAGTCCATTTCGACGGCGTGCCTTTTGATGTTCCGGTCGATCTCTCGGGAAATGCTGTAATAAGAAAGGAGAAAGAGGTTTCCATACCTAGACTGCCCTGGGCTCCGGCAATCCCGTTCGTCAGCAAGCAAGTCGAAGTCTCGTCTCCGTCCCGCAATTGCCGTGGAGAAGCTTGGACTGGAGCTTCACCCCCGAGGTTACAGCTCCTCACTCACGTCGACCGTTGCAAGACTCGAGTAGCTCGACCTCATCTGCTTATTGCCGGATAAGTCACATTATAGTATTATTGCCCTTGCGTGTAGGTCATCTTTCTCTCCATCTCCCCTCGATCACAGACGTCCTCCCATTCCTCCTCACATACCACGACAGACAGCACCATACAACACAGCATACCTCACACAATATGGACTCCAAGTACATCCCACCCGCCGAGCTGCACGAGATCCCCATCCCCAAGAACTACTCCGACCTCAACTTCACCCAGATCCGCGTCACCAACGTCCCCGAGTCCTCCAAAGAAGTGACACCCATCCAACTGGTGACGCTCCACCGTCCGCAAAAAGTCAATGCCTTCACGCCCAAGATGATGGAAGAGCTCGAGCTCGCCTACACCCTCTTCGACATCGACGACCGCGTCAAGTGCATCGTGCAGACGGGGAGTGGGAAAATGTTCTGTGCGGGCGCAGACTTGGAGACGGGTTTCGTGGGCGCGCAAGAGGCCGTTCGTGATCACCGAGATGGCGGCGGGCGGGTCACCATGGCGATCAACAGGTGTCGCAAGCCGAGCATTGGTGCGCTGAATGGAAGTGCCGTGGGTATCGGCATTACCATGACGCTGCCGATGAACATTCGCATCGCGTATGAGAACGCCAAAATCGGCTTTGTGTTTGCTCGTCGAGGGCTGGTCATGGAGGCCGCGAGCAGCTTCTTCCTTCCCAGACTCATTGGGTGAGTACAGCATCAGACCCAACTCTCTCGATACCTCCGACTAATATCTCTCCAGCACCTCCAAGGCCCTCCACCTCTGCACCACCGGCGCTACCTATCCGGCCAAACACCCTCTTCTGAACACGCTCTTCTCCGAAACCCTTCCAACCCCAGAAGCCGTGCTCCCCCGCGCCCTCGAAATCGCCGACGACATCGTCAAAAATTGCAGCGGAATCAGCACTTACCTGATGAAAGAGATGATGTACCGCAACCCGGACACGGCCGAAGGCGCACACTTGCTCGACAGCCGGATCGTGTACGAATTGTTCAGCAGCAAGGACAACAAAGAGGGCGTGCAGGCGTTTTTGCAGAAGAGACCGGTCCATTTCGTGGGAACGATGCAGAACGATGCGCCGGCGGCGTATCCGTGGTGGGATCCCGTGAGTACGGCGAATCGACCCGTGGCGAAGGGATATGCTTTCAAGCCGAAGTTGTAGGGTCGAGTGTGGTAACATTGCAAAGCTTGATTGAAATGCTCACAGCAGAGCGTGTGGGTATAAAGAAGTTACGAACGCCATCCCTCTCCTGTTCTCCTGTTCCGACCAGGCCCTTGTCGTTCCGTTCTGAACGCTCCATTGAAGTCAAAAACTCCAGACTTTTTTTTTTGCATCAACTGCTCCTGCCATATCTTGCTCCTGTTCCTTCCCTCCTGGCTCAGTCTTCAGTCTCCATTTTGATCGCACCAGCATCGAACGACGGCAAAGGTAGCTGTGGCAGCTGATTCAGATCGAAGCGTTCGAGAGGCAGAGCATTGCTTCGAAGGATACGTCTAGCGTTGTGCTTGGCCTGCTTCCCTTCGCGACGGTCTTGCATGGCGATCACGTTCATGGCACGACTCATTTGCGCAGCGTTCTTCTCGTCGCGAAGCACATGTTCAATGGTGAGGTTGGTGTTTGGTTCTCCTCCGTCGTCGTCCTCGTCGTCGTCTTCATTATCATCATCGTCGTCGTCCTCATCGTCGTCGTCATCCTTCTCGTGGTCTTTCTTCTTCTGGCTGACGGGTAAGGCGACTCCCGTTGATGCAGTGAACTGCTTCCCATCGACTGCGTCCTGATATCCGCGGCGGTATGCTTCGTACTCTTTCTCCCTGATGTATTGCTGCAGTCCGGGATCGCTGGCCACGTTCTCTTCGACCGATGCGTGGGCGCGAACGAATGCAACAGTCCCCTTGTTGTGGCCCTTTCTTGGCTTCCATTTGACCCCTTGCCGCTTTCGAAAGCGCTCCTCACGCTGCAGAGCTTGAGTACCCGGATCTGCAGCGCCTCCATTTGTACCGAAAGGACTATCAGCGCTCTTGACCAAGTCCATGGCGTGCAGAACATCCTGCATCATGACACCGCGAGGGCACTCGTCGATGTGGCGCTCCAAGCACTTCTGATTAGCCAGCCTCTGGCCGGGCTTTGCTAGACCGATGAACGGGGTCGCCGCGTATCGATCGCCCTCCATCTGCTGGCGAGTGGACCACGCATGTCGCAAGACACGATGACCAAGATCCATGTCGCCGTTGGTGAGGCCGGCTAGCTTCGCCAGGCGTCCGACTAGCGCGAGCGAGTATGGAGTGCACATCTGAAGTTCGGGAGGAAGACATTCAGCGACTGAGCAGCCCCAGTGACGCTCGATATTCCCTGTAAACTTATCATACATGCGCTGGGGTGTGCCTTTCGGCGCCATGTTCTTCTTGGCCGATGCACGCACGCCGCGCAGCCGGTGCCAGTCATTGACATCTTCGGGAGAAATGTGTTCTGCCTGATGATAGCCGAACTTGTTTTTGTCGAGTCCTGTAGATCTGGGAGCTGCGGAAGCACCGACAATGCCAAAATCTCTTCCCCCGATCGCGCCGTCATTGTGGGCGTGGGTCGATTCCAAGTTGTTCAGCGATGGGTCCATATCGGGGTGATATGGAGCGTACGCCGTCGAGGACGCCGCCGCCGCCGCTGTCATTGTGTTGCTGACGTCCTCCAAAGTGATGCCATTCGGGCACTCTTTGACGAACTCTTCAACGCAGGCTTCGGCCGGGATACCAAATGCCTGGCTCCGAGACACGACAAAAGAATTTGCCCCGTACCGTCCTCCTTCGCCGTTCTGACGGGCGCGACACTGCTGAAGCAAAATTCTCTGGGCGCGCTCCATCTCACCTGCTGTCACCATTGCAAGATCCGCCACATGCGCAACGAGGGCAAGCGAGTACGGCGTGCGCGAGCGCAGTTCTTCGGGCAGACACTCGTTGATCGAGCAGCCCCAGCAGTCGTAAAGGACTTTGCCCCAGACGTGATACTTGTCGTGAATAGTCTCTTCTTGCAGTCCTTCACGAGCTTGCGCGTACTCGACTTGGACAGCAGGCAAATGTTGCCAGTCGTCGTGATCTTCCGGAGAGATTTCGCTCGCCTGATGGTACGTCGCCACCATGATGTTGCGATTGATGTCGCCGAGAGGAGTCTCCGGAGGAAGTTGAGCGATGGCGTCAAAATCACTGACGTGCATTGTTTCGTCCATTTCGTTCATGCGCTCGTGCTACTGCCACGTGTGAATCGTCAGTTCGACATTGTTTGTGCGTTTGCAGCTGAGCAGAGTTTGAAGTGATGGAGTGACCGCGCGCAAAGAACGGCCAATCCTTACTCAGCATGCAAGGATGGCAGCGACGTTAGCTCCGGATCACATGCAAGAGCGGGTTGCCATGCACGACGCCGAAAGAGGAAGGAGTGGAAAGCTTTCACTCAGTCTGTCGAATGATCTGTTTCATTACTACAATATGTCAACATGCCGCCAATTCGACCATGTCCCTGCGCTCAAATACATCAACGAAAATGGAAAGGATATGTAGTGGATAGGGGTATCACAAAGCTCACAGCAAAATCCAAACACGTACGCCGTCATGTCCTTCGTCAGATCAACACACTCTTTTCAACCACCAAGCACACTCTTCAACGCATCCTGATCCAGGGACTTCATAATCGGTGGATGCTGAATCTTGACTTCCGGAAAGAAACCCATAATTGGTCCAGTCTGATTGATCCCAGGTGGTCGAAGTTTCGGCTTCCTGGGTGTCGCGTGAGGGTCTTCCGTCGACTTGCCTGTACTGCTACCGGATGCTACACTAGGAGCACGATTGAGCTTCGGCGCGGCGAGCGTAGTGTTGTGGCTAACGACAGGTGCTGGTGAAGCTCCCCAACGTCCAAACACCCATCCTCCCACTTTGCTGCCAATTCCTTGTTTCGGACCAGTCGGTCGTTGGGCTGGTGGTGCCATGCCGCTGAGAAGGCTCTGTCCACTCATGGTCGAACGTGATAGCGCTGCCGGACGCGTGGCATGTGCAGTCGTACCACTGACCACTGCTTGTGGTGTAAACGAACGTGCGCCGTGGGTTGTGAGTAATTGAGATGGCCGATTCTTGAGAGTATGGATGTCCATGCCAGAGAATGACATGATGGACTCGTGGGAAGCGGCACGCCGCAGAGGTCGGCGCTCAAATGCATCAAGTTCTTCCGAGAGCGGAGATATGGCGCTGGAGGAGGGACCGTCGCGAGAGCCGCTCGCATTCTCCCACGCGAGCTCGTCTTCCTCTGGAATGACAGCCTCCGGCGCGTGCTGTTGTTCAATCTGTCGCAAGTTCTCTGTGCTGATGTCCAGGATCGAATCAAGAGACGGCCGGGCCCTGTGAGAGACCGAGTTGCGGAAGGTATGGTAAGAACTGATCGAGGATCTCTTAGATGCCGTTGGTGCAAAGAGAGGTGTTCCAGGCTCCTCGGTATCAGGCGTCGTAGGTCGCGAAGAGTCTTGACCGGCGTCGCTGAATACTCTGTCGAACATGGAGGATGATCGATTTGTTGATATCGGCGAGCTTGGGTCTGAGTACTGCACGGACTGGTAAGACTGGTAGGATTGCATCGACTGCATCGACCAACGCTTGTCGTGCATACCACTGTCCGGTAAGCTGGCGCTTGTCTGCGACAGAATGGCGGCTGTGTTGGACGGCGTTAGAGGGGGGTAATGCTGAGGTGTGCTCCTGCCCGAAGACGGCGTGTAATGGCTGGGCGTCAGCGCACTGTGACGCTTCTTCTTGGGCTTGCGGATCGATGCTGTCTTCGGCGTTGCCGGAGGGGCGTGGTAGTGGTGGTGAACGTGGAGTTCCTGAGATGTGGCTCGGCGCATCTCCTCGGACAAGTGTGGACGCGTCGCGAGGGGTGTCGTGTCGGCAGTACTGTCTTCTGCGACGGGTTGATGGACGGACAGCTGGCTGCGAAGGGTTTCCACCTCCTCATTGGATGTCTGCAGCATGTCGCGCAGCTCCACAATTCCCATCTGTAGATTTGCATTGTCCTGGAGGATGTCCTTCACAAAATGCGACACGACGGTCGGCCCATTCGCATCTTGTCCAGCACCCTTCGATGCTGCAGCACCTTTCAGTCTTCCAGCCGCTGAACCTAATTCCCTGTCCACAGCATGCCGACGCTCCATTCGCTGCAGCACCTCAACGTGCCGCTCCCTCTCCTCCTTTGCCTCGCGCTCAATTCGCTCCGTCTGCTCTTGCAAATGTAAGAGTGTCCGCTCCGCCTGCTGCCACCTTCGCAGGGCAGACTTTTCCGCACCTTCCTTCTCATGCACCGTCGCCTGCCACAACGCCTGCTCGCGCTCAAATTCAGCCAACTGCTGCTCCAAATGCTCCGTTCGCGACGCGAGACTGGACAACTTGTGTAGCTCCTGATGGGCGGAGCGCAAGGTTGCCTGAAGATTGGTGACCTGGGTATCCGATTCTGCAACAGCATTGTTGAGCGACTCCAGTTGATCGAGTAGGCTGCGGTTCTCTTCAATCACGGTCGCGTTTTGTTCCTCCAGCATTTTCTTTTCGTTCTCCAGCGTTTCGATGTGTACATTCATCGCCTGCCGTTCCTTCTCCGAGTCGGCGATGTAGGCTTCATGCCTGACGAGGAGAGCCTGTAGCGAGAACATTAGCGACGGCACGCCTTGGTCGTCGACCAGCGGAGGCAACTCGATCGTCGACGACATATTGTACAGCGTCGGCGAGTGCCCGAGCGGAGGAAACGAACGCAACGATCATGCAGCAGGTGGATATGCGCTATGTGGGTATCGCGACGCTATGATATCGCCCAACGGCGACCAACGCTGCGAACCGATGACCACCTGCGCCAATGTTGACGAGCGTCGGGGCAATCAAACTTACCTGACCCAGTTTGGCGGCAGTACAAACATCACGCTCCAAGCCCTCTAAAGCGGCTTGATTGTGTCGCAAATAGGCGCACGAGTCGTTGCCGCAGCAGCAAGTTGTGGAATGTGAGGTACTTCCAGCGATCGAGGTGCCGGGTTCGCAGGCTTGGAGAAAGGCGTGCGCTGAGAACTCGTCGTCGGCCATGATCACCGAGCGCACACCGTAGTATCTAGGCGTCTTCGAATCGTGTCGGCGGAGGTCATTTCAGGGTGGAGATGGTGTTGTAGATTAGGTGTAGAAGATGGGATAACAGGAAACGGTGAGACTACGGCGGGAGGACGAGTCGACGCGCTCCAGTCGTTTGCGCTCGGATGTCGTCGTTCCTTGCAGAATGATGCGCGGAGGAACATGGATCAACCCCACTTTGGCGTGGCTAGGATCTTGGGTGTGGCGTAAATCTTAAATCACTCGAAAAGGCGACATTCACCACTCCTTCGACTTCGACTCTTCTACTTGCGACACGTTCAACTGCAGCCTGGAAGTCAGATGCGCATATCCTGCATCATGCGCTTTACATGCTGTGGTCAGCCGGATCTTGATGGAGAGACCGGAAGCTGACCAGGATGAGGCATGCTATCGCTGATTGCCTTGGAATATGGCTCCATCTCAACGACTCTTACCAGTGAAGACAAATTGGACTTCTCAGGCCTGCTCATCCGACATATTCCTCCACATGGTTCCTAGCCGGACGACTCACAGTGAGACAACGCTTTTATCCTGGACAAGGCAAAGATTGCCCAAATATGGAAGTGAAGAAGCATTCGAGGTCTCAGACCTCAGACCTGAACCGAGCGGGCCACGTCTGGACGTTATGTTCATCGTTTTGCTATTGTTCGCCGGAGAGAATTCAACCCCGGGACCACTTCGAGGCACTGACTTCGGCTCAGTTCAGTGATGATTCAGGGACGGGCGAAATGAACAATCTCGACGGTGCACGGGCGATACTTAGGCCGATAGAGCACAGGCGAAGCAGTGCTCCGAGTACCGCATCGATGACCGCAGTCTGCTCGGCTACGCCGCTACGATATTCTGTCTCACTCTCCCAGCAGAACCTACTGCTGCGACCACGATGTAATATCAGGATGCAGTTGAAAGGCACGTTTGGTGTGTTCATGTTCATCATTGAAGAGTTTCATACGTCATTATCAAAATCCCTTCAGAAATGCTCCTTCCAGAACTTGAATGTCACTCGACTCGCCGTCGCCTCCTTGCACGCTTTCTTGATATCTCTCGCAGCCGTGCTCGGTCCGCAAAAGTACACCCCCACATCCGTCTTTCCACCACGGTCCAGACCCGCCATGTAGTTCTGGTTCAGGATCGCCTCCCGCATGGCCACGAACAGCCGATTGAAGTCTGGTCGTCCGAAATTCGTTCTTGAGCTCAGTTCCGTCAGTGGATCTCTGTCCGTTCCGACCGAGTTCAAAACAATGTTCTGCGCCGTGTCCACGTCCATCTTTTGAGTGAGATAGGTGTGGATGCGCAGGAATTCGGTCGAGCTGCCTGCGCCGCTCATGTTTATGCTTTGCGCCTCTAGGCTTGAGAGCAAAGCCTGGAACCACTCAAAGGATGTGGTGTCCCTGCACACCCAGATGAATTCGACTCGCTTCAGTCGCTTGGGTGGATTCGGTGATAGTCGCATGTGCCAGATGTTTTTGAGGATTGCTGCCCATGGCGTTACGCCGATACCTGTCCCAATGAGGATAGCAATTTCGTTGTCAAAAACGTCCTCGGCTGGCGCTCCGTACGGTCCATCGATGCGGATTTTGGGCATTTCCTGGCCGTTTTGGATGGCGACTTCGTACATTCCCAATGGATCCAGATCGTCGTACAGCTTCTGCTGCTCCGGACCAGCGCCGAGAGCGTTCGCCAATGACCGAGTCCAATCGCCTACTTGGCGTACATGGACACTAACGTACGGATCGAATGGGCATGATGTGATAGTAAATGGATGCCACTGGTTCCCGCTGAGCGAGGGCACATTGAGGAAAAGCCATTGCCCGGCCTTGTATCGCATGCTCGGCTTGCGGAACTGGATCTCGACAGCGTCTGTGGTAATGTTAGTATGCTGGAAGAGCTACGCGCCTTGATGGACTCACCGAAAGGATGCTTGACGACCTTGATGATCTCTGTCTGACGTCGAGCTCGAACCTCCCTCCACACCCGCTCACAGAGATAAAGCGCCCCACTGATAAGTTCCCACCGCCAGCCCTGGTATCCAATACAGTGGTTCCAGAATGGTCCACCGGCGAAGGGCGAGTGCGGCTTCACACTATCCCTCACGAAACATCCTGTGGTATGCGTATACATCGCCAAGAAGAAAGGGACGAAGAGGTGATGCGTATACCAGAACGTCTCATAGCTCTGCTGGCGAATCTTTGCATGCGACGTCGTGAACATCAACATCATGCACAGCAGCATGACATGTCCGGTGATTCCTCCTGCTTGTTGGTAATGTATCTCCACCGCCGCCTCTTTCCGAATCTGTGATCGCTCGACGTTGAAGAAGTTGACATAGTGCGACCCAGTGTGCACGATTGTCCAGATCAGCATGCTGTATGCGACCTGTCGGTGGAAGTACTGGCTCTCATCGAGAGGCAGCCATCGGATCTTCGGCCTGACCAGCCTGAGGAAATTCCGGCACATGGGGAAGAGGATCAGCATCGTGTCTACTGAGAGACAAAGCCCCGCTCCTCGGGAGAACCAGACACTGAAATGCAGCGTGTTCAGTCCCGCTAGCTTTTGATTGTCGGCTTGAAGGTACCATCCGAGGACGAAGATAAGGAAGTGTAGGCCATGGAAGAGGATGTAGAACGTGATCTTTCGTGCGGTGAACTGCGCTCTTAGCCATGACTTTCGTTGTGGGATCGCCATGTCGGCGAGCAGTATTTGATTCGGATGGCGGTGTCAAGCAGTGCGCTTCCGGGTGTTTCCTGTCGCTATGATGCATTCATGGTTCCTGGAGCTCTCGATGTGGTGATGTTCTCGTCCGGTTCGCGCTTACGTTTCCTATTCTTGAATGATGAATGGAAGAAGACGGAAGAAGCGAAGAAGCAGGTCCGGTGGCAGAAGTGTTTTCAGTGGGAAGATCTTCTAGACCGCAGAGGAGAACGATCGGAGAATAACAGAACGACTGTCACAAACCTTGAAGAACATCGAAGTGGCCATGCCGACCCTGCGTGATGCGTGCCGAGTCAGCCATCAAAACCCATCGACAGTCCAGCAATGACCTCGGCGCCTGCATCGGCACGACACAGTACGCAGCTCGAGTCGTCCAGCCTCTCGCAATATTCCAAGCGCCCTCTCCAAAGCGATTCGCCTGTTGTGCTTCCACCAGAGGAGTGTGCAGCGGGGATGGCTCCTGCAGCTTAGCGCCGGCGCTAGTGGTGACCCTCTCTTCTCTTGGTGTCTTGGAGATCCTGACCGACTTCATTCGCTCTCCGTCGGGCGCTTAGAGCACGTGAAGCTGCAAGTTCTTTGCCCATCCCATGTCCCACACGACCATGTTGCGCTGCTTGCTCCAAATCGAGCGGCGCCGCCGCGACGGGACAAGCCACGGTAAAATCTGGGCCCGTTGCCTCCTCTTCTACGGTGCCGATGGCCGTTACCCTGCTGGTTGGTAGAATCGCCTGCATTAATGGACTATTGCCCCTGCAGTATCCTTTCGTGACCGGATCTTGGGTTCTACTGTGAACTCTATAGTCGTCCCTCGGGCCTATATTCCTGGTTCTCACCGTCACCTACGCTCGTCATTCTCATCAACACATTGCCATTTCCGCGGACGATGAGACTCAGTCAGCTGGAACGATAGCCACTGGTGCAAGAAAGATTGGCGCACTGCTGGGAGACCTCACATTGCCGTGCATTGCAATGGGCAAACTGATCAAGAATCACTGGGCTCGTCTCATCTGCTTGACAGCGGCATCATGTACGGTCAACAGTCGTCCTCGCGCAACATCCCTCCAGTCCGCTTACATCGCTCTTCACAGACCAAATAGCTGCTGCACTGGAAGGTTTCTTCTGGCCAAAGTTCTTCTTCGACTGGCTCACCAAGAACTTTGACGGAGCTGTCAAGCCCGTGCCCACTCTTCAGACCATCAACCTCATCTTCGGACTCCTTGGATTGGCATACGAGTGGCCGCTGAAAATTGTGGCTGGAACCGCAATACACCGCAGCATGGAAGTTCGCTTGATGTGGATACCGCTGGCCAGTCTGTCGAGTTTGCTCCTCTACCAGGCGACGAATGCGGCGTTGTATTACTTCATTGGATGTATGGTGTATTTTTGGGCGTATAGCGAAGGCGAGGTTAGTTTGACAGTAGCCATGCTCCAACGAGCCAATGCTGATATGTCATCAGGTCATCTGCGCAGTACCGTGGACGTTGCCCAAGCGAGCAGATCGAAGACGAGCTGAGAAGGCTTGATGATAGCGACCATATCTGTTTTCTTGCATAGCGATGGAGAAGGCGGTTCCAGTTGGATCGCTGGGCCAAGATGGCCTACTTGGAGATAGCTTTGAGTGAATAGAGCCGTGCTCATTCACGCTACGAGGGAAGGGACAGTACTGCTCATAGTCGCAGAAACTCAAGATGATCCGAGACGATCCAAGCCATAGACCCGAAAGCCTGCCGAGTCGAAGCAAATGTGCGTGCCTCGTGAGGGGAGGGGTATCATAAGCGTGTATGTACACTCTCCGGGATTTCCCAATTCTCCTGATGCGATGCTGCCCGTGCATCCTCGGTCTTATCGTACACGCTGCTGCCGGAACTTTTGTCGTTCCCGGGACAGACCGACCCGGTGCTCTGATCCACCGTCCAGCCAGGCAGATCACACAGCAGCAGATGCATCAAGCCTCGCTGCTGTTTTCCATCTCCTCATTTCAACCACCGATCAATTGAAAATTCCCGAACCTCCCTGCCTTTGTGCCGCCTCTCCTTGCATCTTCTCCGACACTTTGATGTTGACCTCGAAAAACTTCGATACGCAGCGGTCGAGGCAGACGGATTCGCCCTTGTTGAGTTCGCCTTCGCGGTACTGGTTGGGAATGCACTTCTTTGTGCATGTGTCGACTAATCTAGAAGGGCAGACAAATTAGTTGGGATTGTTCTGCGTTACTAGTAGATACGACGACGCTTACTGGTTGAACATGTTGGATACCATCTCAATCTCGGCTTCTGCTGCTGCGATCTTTTCCGCGGAGGAGGGCTGCGGGCGTCCGCCACCGAAGAGGGAGAAAGACATGGTCGGGTTGTTGTATGGTAGACGTTGGCGGCGAGATTCGATCGCTATGGTCTGTATACGATGATGGTGCGCGTGATGGTGATGAGCAATGCGTTTTTGATCGTGGTTGTCAATCGTATGCCAGGTTCACAATCCTGAAAGTCTGACGCTGCAAGAGAGAGCTTGGGCCACCCAACCAAAACATTCACTTCACTTCCTCCTGCGTTCAAGCACCGATCAAGCATCACACCTCAATCCTCGCCAGCGATGTTGACACTTTTACGTCGAGAGTGATGGTACGATTGGTGACTCTGTCCAGAGATGTCTCTCCACCGCCGACCAGAAGGAACAAAATCGCTTCTGACGAGAGCAGCCACAAAGAGGATGGTATTCCGCAGCACGGAGAGCCCACCCTGGCCGCCATAGAAGCTGGCGAGGCGCACATTCGCGATCACTTGTCATACTTCTTGAGACGCCTCTCGAAAGTGTCTAGACCGGTCATTGATGTCCCGAGGCTTGCCTTGTTGGAGTTTTCTGAACTCTACAGGCGCAGCGAACACAACAATGGCCGGCATTTCGTGGTGCATCAGCACGATCATCCCATCTCTGGTACAAATGACAACATTTGGCACTTCATTCATGGCTGACATTGCTCAAAAGGCGTTCACTACGATTTACGACTTCAATTCTCATCGACTTCCACGATCAGCTTCGCTATACCATACGGAATGCCGGGCAACCCGAACTCCATGCGACCAAATCGGATGGCGATTGAGACTAGAGTCCACAATCTGTGGAATAATTTGATCGAGTCAGCCTCATACGCCACTGGATCGCTTCTGATATGGGACACTGGAGAGTACGAGATTCTGCCTCGCTACAACAAGAAAGCGCAGAAGATGACTGACGACGAAGAATCGAGCCAAGACGATGTTGAGATGCATGGAATGCGAACCCAGAGTGAGCTGTTGGCAGAAGCCTTCCAAAATCGCCACATTCGTCTTCGCTTGCATGGTACCCGTCTACCACCGGGATACACTGTCGCACTCAGGCTGCCCTCTCATAACGATCGGACAGCTCAACCCAACAAGCCGAAACGGAAACGACGAAGAGCTAACGTTCCACTCAAGCTAAAGAAGCACCCTCCAAGTGACAGCGAGTCCGAGTCGTCTGATAAGACCAGTATCCCGATCATCGAGGAGGACGAAGCAAAGGACGTAGCCGCAGCCTCAGACGGTGAGGAGGACACCGCAATTCGGGCCAACAATGCATATCCGGGCGCCTTCAACACTATCGGCTCAATTCATCAGCGGTTCTGGTTCCTTGCCCTCGATCGACCCAATTCAGGATTCGTTAAAGCCCATACCGGTCGTTGGGTAGGCGACTGGGACGCCTTCTATGTGTATGGTCGCGATCATGAGCGGAGTCTGATCACAGGTCGACTTGCAAAAGATGTCATGGCTGATGATGGCATTGACGCTTTCGTGGGACGAAAGATGTGGCGGCCGATCGTTGAGTGAGACCAACATGCGCCATGCACAATCTGAGAGAATCGAGTGCCACAATTCTGGCAAGCCTGACATTGTCCAAAGTGATGCACCTATCGCGCAAGGCCGGTGGCCATATTCATATTTCGTTCGATCTTTAAATCAGGCAAGCGGGATGTCTCAAGGTCCCGTCAGTTACAGCCGTGGAGGCACTGTCATTGATCAGTCCTCTTTGTTGGATGCGTTTCTGCCATGCGGTCGGCGCATTTCGTCGCTGTCACAAAGAAACTCAATTCCGGAGCTGAGAACAAACCAAAAACAATTCTCGAGAGTACAGCCGACGGACATGCAGCAAGCCATCTGAGCTATATGGACTTTTCTCCTCAGAACTGCGCTGTGCTAGCTTTCGACCGGCACCTATCTCGACTATGGCCAGTGGCCCAACACCTCAGTATGACGCTCTGCTCGCTTTCCGATCGGCATTCATCTCGGCCATGGCCCGTATACCGACAAGAGACAACGCGCTGGTGTCTTACGTACGGCCTCCGTTGCCGCCCCCGCCCCCGCCTCCTCCACCGCCGCTGCCTGGAGCAGATCTCCCAATGGTACCTGGTAAGATATTGGATCGCAGACCTACGCTAAATCCCGAGACTGCCTCGGGTGTTGGCATGCCTGCATGATAAATCTACACAAGCCTAACATATTCGCTGACCCTTTCGCCTTCTAGGTGGGCTCGTTTGGCCGAATCCTCCTCAGCCGGTCCCGCCATTGCGTGTGCCACCACAAGAGACCTACCCTATTGGCGCATTTCAACAGTCCCATCTTATCAGCGACACAGCCACTGAGAATAGGTTTCAAGACTTCATGGCCGGCGACCTTTCGGGATCCACCGAACTCGACGAGGTCTAAGGATGGCAGGGGATCCATTACCTGGCAGCCGCTGGCAATAACATGGTCGGTCTGTTTGGTCAGTTCGATGCAAACCAGAACCTGACAAGAGTATTGCACCACAACTCCACCAATCAATTAATGCTAATTACGGTTTTCAGCGGCTTGCGGTCAATGATCTTCAGTGCGGTCCTTTGGTATGTTGCGATTACTGTTGATGTTCAGCGTCTCCACTGCTGATGCAAGAAGGAATGGTTCCTGCCATTCAATTGGACTGGAGTCTACGACGAGAACGGTGTGAGGGATTACAGCGCGCAATTAAATCGAACGGAGAGCATGGAAACCTATGTCCATCGGCATCTGCCTATCACTGACTTTGACAGGTGTGGGCAATTGGTAGTGTCATCTACGCTTTGGTTTTCAGATGCAAGCAGCCGAACACGCCAGATCATGTGAACGAAGGCTTGCCGAGGGACGAGCCGCATGGGCCTTTACCGGTGAGCATTCAATTCTCATGCCCGAACTCAACCTTCCGACCGACTGACCCCCGATCGCAGGCTCCAGGCTACTCTCACACCTTGATGGATCTGATGTGGGAATGTCTACAGCCCGAACCCACAGAAAGACCTTCACCGTCAACGTTACTCAAGCGGACGTTCAACAAGCAGCTCGATTTTGACGAGATTTACTTCAAAGGTAAGTGGTGAGAAGATGAGAGACTTTCGGACATACGGCAGGCCCTATCAGTCCTTCGAGATATCTCAATGTTTCGTAAGATGTTGCTGACTTCTCCTGCTTTGCGCTGCCTAGGAATGCGAACTGTCAGACCACGTGTGGGAGAACCGTGGTACGACAATTCACGCTCGCATCGATTGCAGGCTGTGTTCAACGACGAGTATCGACTTGGCCTGAGTTTCGATGACATACCTTCCGATGTGAATCCGCTCTCATGATGCCTTCAGAAGTTCAAACAGGAGTGATCATGGCAAGATCAACAAGAGGACAAGGTCGGACTGGAGGCGCGCGAATCGAAAGTAACAGAGCGTGACACATTGGCATTTTGCTACGAGGCGCGAAGAGGCATTGCAAGAAGAGCTTGGTACGCCGAAAGTCATCAATACAACGCAGGCTTTCAACAGATCTCCCATACGCACCTCATTTGCAGTCTCTTGGCAAGTCCATCAAATCGAAAGCGTTCGATTGCGTTCGATTGAAACCAGACAATATCCTCAGCGCACTTCACAGAATTCCGACCAATTGACCATTCTCTGCAATTCTTTCCGATCGACGCCGCAGTGCAAGGAAATTATGCTGGTACTTTTGACCTTCTTATTGGTCTGCAACCCTGCTGTTCGAAGTGACAGGACGAAGTGAAGCTCCAGCGCTCGCTGGATCCCAGTATAGCGTGGGTCTTTGGAGACCGGGCTCTTTTGCTTTCGTTCGAGCTTCGTTGGAGAAGTCGTGATCAGCGCAACTGTTCTCTAAGCTTTCTTCGTACAGGCGCGCTCTTTGCGCTCTTTGCGGCCCTTTCTGACGTCAGCCGCAGTTGGCACAAAGAGGCTCTTCCGCTCTTGTTTTTTGTATTGCTTCTGCTTGCTCACTGCTCCGGTACCGGCAGCATTTTTAGCCACTGACTTGCTGACTCGTTCACTCGCGACATGATGACTGATACCGAGCTCGCTGCGTGACAACTTGAACCGCGTGACTGCCTTCCCAATGTCTTCGGCGGTGAACAGAGTGGAGCCCGACTGAAGCTTGCATTGCTGATCGAGCATTGTCAGCACGCACTTGCAGAGCGAACCGGCGGCTTGCATCTGTGCTCCCACCATGAACCGCTTCGAAGGAGTGATTTGACCAGAACGCGGGACGTTCCTTCCGTGGCGGATCCTGTACATGGAGCAAGATCTCAGGACCGAGACTCCGAGGCCCAGCAACAGCCCCTATCGGTCTCCCAGGTTCTCCTGACGGTCGAGAATGACTTTGCTCCTTCGTCCATAGTCCCGAGGGGGCGGAGGTCCCAGTGATCAGGCGCAGCAGGCTTGTCATGCCGGAGAAGTCACGATCACGCCAGGATTACATCCAACCGACAACTGATTTTCTCTGGAGAAGCATGGCGTTGCCCATCAAGACCCACCATATACATCACGAACGAGTTTGCTGCTTGCGCTCACCGTTCCGGCGATTTTCGGTGGACAGGCGGCAAGGTCCAGAGTTGCATACATTGATTCATCTGGTCTTCGAATGTACACACAAGGCGATGCCTCCCAGTACGCAGCCCATACCAATCCAGGTGTCTGAAGGAGTCAGCAAACATCCGATGAGCAGAGTGTACTCTGAACAGACCTCGTGAAATTACTTTCCCTTCAGCCCACCATTCTCCCAGCACTGTGAACAGGAAAGCCAGCGAGTTTGTGATTGGCACTGTCAAGCTCAATTCTGAGCAGAAGAAGACAAGTCAGCAAGGTTGGTATGAGAGTTGCATGGCCTGAAATTTCCTTACCGGCCTGTCCTATCAACAAGAAGAACCACACACTCCCGGTGACGTTCAGGAGGAGAGGGATTGCATAGCTGGGGTTCTTCAGCAGATCAAAGACCGCATAAAGGATCCCCCAGAACTTTTTCTTGATCCATGGCGTGCTCGGGTCCGTCAAATATGATCGTGTGAGTTGAGGCTCCTTGTCTCGCTGTACCGCAGCGCGCCTCATGAACGGCGTGGTCAGTCCCCAGCATGCGCCGACGATGAGAAAGCCCAAGAACCAACGCCATGCTGAAGGCTGCGGGACCGGATGCGATGCGGGACTGTCAGGATCCATTGTTGATCGATGAGCAATAGCGCTGGTCGATAGTCTAGGTGAGGAGGTGTTGCAGAAAGGCTTGGCATCCGCGTCGTCGTCACTTCATCACCGACGGGACGATCAATCATAGACAGCAGGGCAGTTGCACGGGGGATGCGGCAATCACCATGAGAAGTCTTTGCTCATTTGTTGGCATCGTAGCGACTTCTCCTCCGAATGCAAACATCAATCAACTCGACATCTTCATTCCTCACTCCCGTACGGTATTGACAACTGCACCCAGCCGCTAGATCCAGCATCCTCAAGAACAAGACCGCGATGGACTGCCTCCCTCTACCAGTCGTCTGCATCCAATGCGGGACGGACCAAAACCCATGTCACGTCAAGTCTGTTATCCGCAACGCGATGTCTCGACACCTCGACTGACACACCATCCCGCCGTTAGAATCGTCGGTCCTACATTGGGCTTCTTGGTCGGTGTCGTCATGGCAGTAAGAGAAGCTGAAGTACTGGAAGAGCAAAGGATTCATACTGAGACATCGTAGTTGTTCTGCTGGCCTGCAGCCCTGCTGTGCTGTTGTTGCGCAACTGAAGCGGGCAAGAAGTACGTTTTCGAGCGCTCTCCCACATTGAAGTGCCAGTCAAGCTTCTGACTGCCGTACAGGATGCTTGGAGCCCCGGCAGACACATCGAGAGCAGTCAGCGACTGCATACCATTCTGAGGGCGATGCTGGCGTGGAGTTGAGCATTGGAGGCCAAGAGAAGGAGCCTGCGGGCACGAGAGAGGCGATACAGTCAGGACATACACCATGAAGGAGGTATCAGCACAGGCGCAATGAGCAGAATCGGGCTTTCCATGGCAGGCCAAAGGTCACCTCAGCAACTTCGGAAACGTAAGTGGTCGCTTCATTCACAATTGTCTTGATTGATTGTACGTCACCTTCAATACTTTCATCTCTCCGATCTCCATACTTCGCGCCATGTCTTCAGCTCCGCGCATGGGAGAAGCAAACCCAAATTTTCATCACTTTGTTCAGACCTACTCAGGCAAATACGACGGTCTATAATTCCTGTCCGTCCACCCGCGCCACTCCCGCGAAGCCTTTAAGCCCGCGTCTCTTCCTAGAATGTTATCTTAGGCACAACAAACGCCGTCTTCAACATTTCACCAGGCCATTTCACCAGGCACAGGGAGTCCAATACAGCGACAAGAGCAGCCACAATGACTAGACCCAACATCATTCTGGAGGCTTTGGAGCCTGGCGGGGAGCCATGGTTGGAACTGACATATGAGGAGGGTCTGAAAGAGATTGATGCCTTCTGGCCTTCACCTCAGCTGAAGCCAGAGTCGACGACGACGGTCACAGCACTTGAGGGTCACGTTCAGATCACGACGCCAGGCGACGAAGCTGATATTATTGATGGGCTGATGGACGACATTGATGAGATCGAGCTTTTGGACTCCAGTGGCGCGGCGATCGGGAGCCGCGACGATATTTTCATTGGGGGCGACAGCGGCGCGGTAGGCCTAGGCCACGGAAACGATACCGTCATGAAAGACGCGTTTCACGTGCGCTCGACCGCTGCGAGCCCCGCCACGTCTACCAGCACACCCGACGATAATGCTCCAATCGCCAGTCGCACTGGCTCGCCAGAGCTTCCGAATTTCGACCAAGTCACTCTCACTCCTACTCGAAGCGACGGGCACTTGGCGAATCGTGGCAGTACGGGAATACCTTCATCCGACTTGAGATCTTCGATGCAAAAGGAGATGCATCACGAAGACGAAGCTGCCATATCTGTTGCTAGAGCTCCGACACTGCCTAACGTACCAACATTGACTGGCCTGGGCCATGTTAGCACGAGGTCGGAAGGAGATGCGTTCAAATCATTGGTAAGACATCACTCCAGAGATATATGATGTGGCTGGAATTAATTCTCGGGTAGGAAGCACCAGATCTTCGTACTCAAATGGAGCGCAGTAGGGCCCGCCGAGCAGATGGACCAGACGATGAGCCGCAAGACCGACTCGCAGATTACCCATCCCTTCATTCTTCTCCCACACTTCATAAGCACGGTCGTAAACATGCGCGAGCTGCTTCCATCCTTCTCGAGACCGAAGACATCCACTCCAGTTCCAAGCAGTCTAGTCCCACACGTCCCTTGGCCAAAAAACCTCGTAGGCGTGGGCGCACCGCTTCGCAGAGTGAGTTGCAAGTCGACAATGAAGTCATGCAGGAAGGGTGTGACACGGACGAAGCGGAGAGGAGCGAGGATACTGGCAAGTCGAAGCCACAGTCGACCACAGTCATTGACACGGAGGAAGTTGACTCCTCGTTGGACGACCTCACGCTCAATCTCGACCAAACTCCTCCGGCCGAACCTGTCACAGAAGAAGCTTTGAGCTCCGAGCTACCTTCTGGACAGTCCTGGAACTTCGACGCGCTGGGCAACCCATCACTTCCAGAAAGCGATCATGATGATGAAGTGGAAGTCAATGGAGACAGCGACAATGCAGCATCGCACACCGAAGAGCCGGCTATAGGCCATCAGTCTCGGGACTCAGCGAAGCACATAGAGCCGCAAGACTCTTCAGTGACTTTGGCCCGCAAAGACTCCCTGCTTGAATTCGACCCTGACGGCCATCCATCTTCCGCACCTGCAGAATCAAACCCAGCAACCGCCGCAGCGCCGTCACTCCCACAGGAAGCTGCCCAATCGCACATCAATAGTCCTACCCCTCGTACCACCCAAAACCGACCCAGCTCCCGCCCACCACCTACCCGCAAACCACCGAACCGTGAAATCGCCGCACTGATGGGACCAAGAGTAGGAGCAAAAGGTGCAGGTGTCAGCAAGTCGAGCGGTCCGCGGCAAACGAGAGGGCAAAAGAAGGCAGAGAAGAGCGAGTCGCCGAATGCGTCCAAGGCGGCGAAGAAGAGGCATACCGCAGCGGTGGATTATTCGAAAATGTTGTGAGATTCATCCTGGTTGGAGGAGATTGGCAGAGCGATTTGGTGGACTGCTGTGTTGAAAACACGTATAGGAGGCTTGGTTGGACAGTTTGTGTGAAGGACCAATGTCAGGTGTTGGGGACTGCCGGTGATGCGAAGGAACCTAACCTACGTTTCACGGGCCTGACACACGCTATCTGCAAGAACGTCGTACTTTGCAACTCTGCTGCGACAGGTATGGAACCGCCCGAACCACCCGGTACTTCACTTCTCGTCTTGCTCTCACGTCTCATTCTAGTTCTCGAAAATCACTCGCACGCCTTTGCTCTTCTTCGCTGCTCTCGGGACGAAGCAATCCCTCGCCATCTCGACATCCGACTTGTCGGTCTCGTACAAGCGGGCCTTTGAAGCGAGCCGAGAGCGAAAGAAAGTCGCGACCCCAAGGTACAATTCCAAGTATGCCAGCTGCATCCCGACGCAGCTACGCATTCCTTTGCCAAAGGAGACATTGTACCGCGACAGCGCCTTGCCATTCGGAGCGCGAGGGTCACCGAGCCACTGGGCGCTGTTAGCGATGGTCGACAACTTACACATGACATACCGACTTACCCGCTCAGGAATGAAAGAGAAGGAATCCGGGAAAATCTCCTCGTCGTGTGAGACATCGTAGTTGCTCATGCCGACGAAGGTCCCTGCGGGGATCCTCCATTCCCCATACATCAGGTCGCCGCCATCGTACGCTCTGCTTCGTTTCTCGCAAACCCCTATTGGGATGTCAGCCGGACGAAATGAAGCCACCCGAAGCAGGACCCTTACCATAAGTGAGCCGAAGAGACTCCTCAATACAAGCCGACAAATACGGCAAGGCAGATAAAACATTCCAGTCAGGCATCTCGGCGGCATCTGGGATCGCAGTACTGAGCTCTTCCACCAGCCGGTTCCGCACGGCAGGGTTATCGAGAACATGGAAAGTTGCCAGCGTCATGGTCCGAGCGACGGTTTCTCCGCCCGCACCAACTACAATGACTGCTTCCTGGGTGAAATGTGGCAAGGTAGCCTCTTCTGGGGGCAGATCCTGCTGAAGAAGGGAGCCGATCAATGAGTGGTCGTTGCCTTTACCATCTGACTGTGCGGCGCGCGCCTCGACCACGGCGAGTTCCATGACCTGCGAGATGTCAGAGCTTTTGCTAGAGACTTTGAAGCTTTTGCTGGAGACATACCTTACGCTGTCGAAGAATCAACTTGGCGGGCGGCATCAAAGCGGTGACAATCCACTCTGGCAACCGGTCTACCAAAGTAGGAATGATGGACAGATGCGTGAACCATTTGATCAGTTCCACGAGCGACTCCGTCGCCCGGTTCGTTGGCGAAGAGAACTCAGGACTGTCTACGGATCGAGGGTCTTGGCCGAAAACGGAGAACGTCGCAACATCGCTGGCCATGCACTCCCACGCCCGAGTGATGTTCAGGACCCGGCCGGTTCCTTGATACTCCGTCTCCAGGCGGGAAATGATACGGTCACACACCTGCTGCACGCTCGGTGCGAACTCGGCAATCTTGCGCTTGGTGAAGAATGGGTTCAGTGCACTTCGTCGCTTGCGGTATGTAGTTGCGTCGCTGGCGCCGAGGGCGGACTCCATGGCTTTCATTCGGTGGCCCCAGTTGGGCAGCTTCCTGACTGGGCGAGAGGGGGCATAGAGTGTCTCGTACCAGGAAGAATCTTGAACGTGGAGTTCTTGAGGATTGATGCGGATGATTGGGCCGTACCTCTTGTGCCATCGTTGAAGGGCGAAGGGAAGCTGACCGCCCTCTCCCTCGAAGATGTCGTAGTAGATCTCTGGGATATACGTCGCCGCGGCGAGTCTCGGACCGGGAAACGCTGACAATGGGTGGAAGTACAGACGTTGAACGACGATGGCGATCTGGTAGAGAACGAGGGCCACAAGAAGAGCGACGGCGGCCGATGTCAGATCTTGGGTCGTCATTGCGAATTTGCTGGGTTTCATGATGTGAACTCGTTCGAGGGAACTGCGGGGATGTGTGTACTTGGGTCTCAAGAAGCGGCGCATGGTGACCCGCAACCTCTTGGTGCACACACATGCAGTGAGGCTCCACCAGAGGTAGGGATATGATCAAGTTCGGTGCGTCTGCATGAGAATGCTGCTTCAAGTCGTACATTGCACCGGTAAGTCGCATTCCCACGCTTGGCGAGCCAGGTCGTGTGCATGAAGGATTGCATTGAGTGTATCGGGGAACCAATCGCTGACATTGAGATAGTCTGATGTGCAGTACCGCCGCAAAGATAGATTAAAAGTTCGAAACTGGTCAGCGTGCTCTACCACAGCTTCGTCCGAATCGTCAGCATGTATGCGCTCTGCTGACGATGCGGCTGATAGTAGCTCGCACGAACGTCCCTGTCCATACTCTCAAACACTTGGCCATGCGAGCAATTGCCCACCATTGGTGCTTAAGCAGACTCCCGTCAAATTCGCGTCCTTCATGGCGTACAGATAGCTCTCAGCGATCATCTCCGGCCCGGGAACCTTCCCAGTCAACATCGACTTGCCAAACGAATCCACCAATCCCTGCTTCTGCTCCGACGGGAGATGGTCCCACAGCTCCGTGTTGACTGCTCCAGGAAGGATAAGATTGACTCGCAGCGGCGCCAGATCGATGGCCAGTCCGCGGGTCAGACCTACCAGCGAAGATGCGATTCCGGAACCGCACGCTCGGCCAGGCATGGGCTTCTCCACGATGGAGCCGCTTGTGAAAGTGATGCTGGAGCTGGGTCCCGGGGAGAGGTATTTACCCGCGACGGCATGCTTGGCAACCATAGCCGGCGCAGAGAACCGCACCGTCAGCAGCTGAGCAAGGTTCTCGGGTGTTGTGTCTGCGAGAGAAGCCATTCCCTTGATGCTGCCTGCCGTGTTCAAGATGTGGTCGAGAGGCTTCGCGCCATTCTCGGTCGCGAAGGAGAGGAGCGACTTGATATTGGACTCTAGTGCAGAGGCGTCCGAGAGGTCGCATGCTTGTCCGGTGATGGCCGCGCGGGAGGAGAGGTCCGGGTAGGACTTCTGGAGCCGGGAGATGGCCGTCTCGACTCGAGAAGGGTTGGAGGAAGCTAGGATGACTGCAGACGCGCCGCTTTCAAGGGCTCCCTCGGCGACTGCATAGCCGATGCCTGAGGTACCTAAGATGATGATGAGAGATCAGCAAATGTCTCAGTCCGAGGTGTTCGTTGGACCATCTTCCAGTCCCTGTATAGAGAGCGGAGTGAAGCTGGAGAGGAGTGCTCTACCACCGATGATGAGAACGCGACTGCCGTGAAGCTTGTTGTACTTGAGTGTGTCAGGCATTGTGACATGAGGATGGTTGTATTGGTGGTATGAGCCTGCGTTCGTGATGAGAAGATCGAGACCGGAATGGAAGCGCATCCAACGACGTTAAGTAGTTGTGGGTTCCCATCCATGAGTAATGATCTAGTTCTCTTCCTTTCCATACTCACGGACTTACCAATGCTACGAGCGATGGCTACACGACCATACCACGGCAACATGTGGTCGTTATCTCCTAAAGCCGAAGCTGCGGGAATTCCGAGCTTGATCATATAACGCAAGCCTCTCGATGATCTTGCATCCTTCCTCGGTCCAAGTGGTAGGCAGATGTCATTAGGTCACCACCTCCTTGCCGTGGATTGTCGAGCCATGGTGGCCTTTGGGGAGATCAGAGCAAGTCCGGAGGATGTAGAAAGCCAATCGCTCCCAAGAGTCGCTCGCGCATCGAAAGCTGCACTAGCTCAGCCGAGATGGTAGCGAGGTGAATGTTCTGAAGAGGAGCTCGGGATGGGACTGTGGGAGTTAGGATCGCTCTGATTCCCGAGTCCCGGCTTACTCAGCCTCGTCGCTCATGGAACCGCCTGCCAGAATTCTGGACTTTGACATCACACAGACATCGACACACCCGACGCGACTGGTATGATCTTGTCGCCTGTGCTGGCCTGTCATACTAAGCACGAGAAATTAGACGACGATGTCTTACCACCGCACCCACGGACATCCCAATGGAGCATGCCAGCAATCATGTCTTCAACGATGGAGGACAAACTGCAATATCGCCTTCATCCACATTTCAAAATGCTCTTGCTACGTCGACGCCATTGAGCGGATCAGCATCAGACTGCGAAGTGATAGCCGGAAGCATTGTTGGCGCCGGATGCGGAAGGTAAGTGCTCATTCTTTGTCAACAACGCCTCATCGATTGCCATCTGTCCAATGCCCACTTTCTCATCTCTCCCATGGATACCAAAGAATCCGCTCCTTCGCCGCGAAAGTGGACCTCACCCGCAGTCAACGAAACGACATGGAGCCAAATCCCTCGCGAACTTTCGGTCCCTTGGCAGCGTGCGGTCGCGAACACGATTGCGTGGCTGCTATGGGGTGTGTCCATCGCGGTGCTCTTGAACATGATGTTTAATGCTTTCGACCCATCGCTGCCACCGGGCTCAAGGACGGAGCTCACGAGACCACCTCTTCGCACACAGAAGGGCCAGGTTCGCTCCCTTCGATGGAGCGCATTTCCAAATTCGAACATGTTGCCTTGGTCCGCGCGGACCTCGCAGCCGTCCATAGATCCCTCGCCGATGACGCTGCATTGCCTCTGATGATTCAAGGGGCAAGGGACGAGGTCTATACTTCGTTGTACGCACTGAGCGTGACCGACGGGGTGGTGTAAGTCTGGTTACAATCCACTCCACACACAACATACTGAACGATTCAGTGGGTATAGAGACTACTTGAGTCGCCGGTCTTCCGAGAGAGCCCTGACCGCGATAGACGATATGCAGCTCGCCGCGGCGAGCTTCGAAGATCTCATCAACCGATTCATCCTGGCACATACAAATGTCAGAGAGCAGCTGAAGTCGATCATGTCCAGGACTCCATCCATCACCAGTGTGTTCAATCCTGTGGACGGCGAGCTCGCGGTCGAGCGAGCCGTTCAAGAGGTGTTCTTGGGTCACATCGTTCGCATTGAACAGCTGCTGGGACCTGTCGCCGCGTCGTTTCGTCAAGTGATTGAAAGTCTGGCATCCGTCGAAAAATCGCACAAGTCACTGGCTGCGGACCTTGGCATAGACTGGAGCGACCTGAAGAGCGCAGCAGCAGCGACGAGAGCCGTAAAAGAAGGGTCAGCTTGGCGGTACCTCTTCAACAGTCTTCGAGAGGGATTCAGCGACCGACCAGCTCCGCACCGACAGTTCGCCGAATTCGACGGTCTGGTGGACCAGGCCTCGATCAAGGCGCAGTCGGCGCTCACTGCAATCACGAACATGCGCGACGAGATCGCGATGATCCGGGACTTTGCCTTGCGGACTGACGGACACCCTGGATTCGATCCGGTCTGGCGCGAGACGGCATCCTCGATTGAGCCTACGATTGCGAAGCTCGATGCGAGTATTATGTACATGGCGTTGGAACGAGCCGAGGCTCAGGCGCTGCAGCAGAGGCGTGTCCGCGAGTTCAATAGGAAGCAGAAGTCCAAGTAGGAGGCTGAATGATGGGCACTGGCACGCATATTCTGCCGTTCTGGTAGATGGACATGCGTTCAACTGTGCGGCAGATCTTCGGCTATATTTGGAGCCCAGCCTGGCAAGTGAGTGAAGGATTCAATGCCGATTCGAAGTTGGATCTAAGTGTCGTACGAAACATCTCTTTGGAAGTACTGACCGCGCTCTTGTGGTCCTTATCTTGCACTTTGACTGGAATTCCAAAGCTCAGTAACTATCTAGACCTGCGACGGACTGAATGAATGGAAGTTGTTGCAGCTGCTGCAGCCAAAAGCACGGAGTAACTTCACAGCCACGAGCTAGACCTCATACGGACACCGCGAGAGGGCGGTGTTCTAAGGATTGTGGATGGACGGTCGAGTTGGCTCGAAATCCACCATGGCTTTGGTGGACTGAGCATGAGAGCGCGGGAATTGATGGGGCGCAAGCTGATCAGCCACAGTGCTTTCCCGCGACCGGGATTGTGGACTACCCACAGCTTGTGGATCGACTTTTCTGAAGGCGGAGGGCGGTGTTGGAGATGACTCAGGCTAATAACTACGGTAGCAATCCTTCACCGGCGAACACTTCAATGCCGCATTGTCCCGTCAACAATCTGTGTCCTTCTTGTCAACACCGTCAACACTTGCCTGAGGGTGCGAACATCGAGTCCACTGCGAAGAGGAAGCAAACGACGACCGTGGCTTGCATCGTCCAGTGTCTTCAAGACAGCCTCCAAGAAGCCATCCCACCACAATCCTTACGAGACACCACAACCATCTTGTGATCCACCTTCTCAAGTCAAGATAAGATTCAGTCCTCACACCACCACCAACATACCACTCTCGACGCAGACCTCATGGATTTCTCTCAAGAATTCCAAGTCGGTGCGCCGGACTATCTCGTCTACCGCGACATCCCATTCGACCCAACCTCGCCCATCTGCTTCTTCCCGCCAAAGGACTCTGATGAGCTCTTCGATGCTCTGCGCATTGCCTTTCCGCATCTAAGGACTCATGCCGAGCGTATGGGAGAAATCGTCATTCAATTCCTCCTCACCGAGAGACTTGGCGAGCCGCAGTCCGAGCCTTCCCCTGCAATGACAATGGACACTTCCACAGTGACATGGCCATCCGTGGCATCGGGATCCACTTCATCAACCTTCAGCAGCCCAGAGCTTATGAACTTTGGATCTTTTGCGAACTCTCCTCAGGTCGACCCCACTGTGCTCACTCGACAAGTATCAAACGCAACATCGAGCCAGAATAGCCCGCCATCGCTCGATCAAATGACTGGCGTCTTCAGCCTGTCGACGAGCTCTCAGACCAAGCAAAGAACTCGGCGCAAGATGACCGAGGCAGAGAAGATTGAGTACCAGAGGCGCAGGATAGTGAAGGCCTGTGAGAAGTGTGCTAAGAGAAAGCGCAAGTGCACCCATAATCAGGCCGAGATGCAGACCATTCACAAGTCGACTGCCAAAGTCGCCAAACCTGCATCTTCCAAGTCGACGAAAATGGCCAAACAAGCGACCGCCTCTCAGGAACAATTCTCGCAATACGATCATACCTTCGCTCTCAACGGCATGGGTGCAGACCTTCTTCCTGGAAGCAACCTCGATGGCGGGAACTTCGACATGTTCGACGATGCGCTACCAGACCTTCCAATGGGTGACTTCATCAACATTGACCACTTCCAATACGACCACACGGTGCCCCACACTCACCAGCAGGGCGGCCACTACACGTCGCACACCACACATCCAGCCCTAGATCAGTGGTCCGACTTCACGCTGCTGGATCCTATATTCGACGAGCACGACTCCAACAGCCACCAACGAGCTTCACAGACCTTCACGCCCGCCGAGCTAAGCGATTCGACATCCGCGCGCCAAAACGTGTATGGAAATGAGAGAGCAAACCCTCATCGATCTACAATGACCGGAGCTCAATTGATGCCATCATCACAAGACAACAGAGGTGACCAGCATACACATATTGACCACAGTACAGCTCTGCAAGACGGTGGAGAGCGCAACATCAGCCCAAGCGCGACACTGGCCGATGGTGCTCGTAATGACTCTGCCTCGCCTCATGGAGAATCGCAGCATGTTCCTGGTAGGCCGAGACGGCCCATGAATGAGCATGAGAAGAGCCAAGCTCACGACTCGACATCTGGACAATCACTCCGAGAACACGGAACGGAGAGCATCCTTCAAGGCGCACAGAGCTCAATCCAAACGGGCTCTCAACATGATAGCCTGAATGACCTGTCACAGCGAACACAAACACGAACGCTCGGAGAAGGCATCACATCCGACACCAACCTCTCCACCGAGCTATTCAGTCTGCGCCGCCGAATCTCTACACGGCCATACAAGAGGACATCACTACCAGGGAGCAGCAAACTCACCGTGACCGCCGACCCGCGTCTACAGACCATAGCGTCATCCTCCGCACCGCTCTCATCGAGAACCCACACCGCCCTGCTCCCACACACCATGTCAAACGACCAGCACGACATTCGCTGGTCGAAATCACCGGACACCCGTACGGCTCATGAACTCCGGCCCTCCGCACACGCTGCATTCTCCGCGTCAGCGTCGCAGGGCGCGGCGCATCCAGAATCACCACCCGGCTTCCACGGCGGAGCCTCACTATCGCCATCGCAAGACCGTCTGTCCGATCACCGTCGCTTCCGCGATCACCACGGCAGACCCAGCCAATCGGAACACCGCCCATCAGACATCGGACGCTTCCGCCCTGATCACAACGGGAGAGCTTCGACACCAGCGGGATCACCAGGCCAGAACTGGGCCGCGGTCGCCGTTGCCCTCGGCGTGCTATTCTTGGCCATCACGTTCTTCATGCCGAATATCAGCATCTCCATGGCCGTGCTTGCGAGTCTGCAGCCGTCGTCGATGTCGTTCGCCCAGCTCGCTCCGAAATCAGAGAGCGATGCAGACGACTCAACGACGTGGTCCGAGACTTCGACGTCGTCGTCTGTGACCCGCGACCGAGCTCTCAAGACGAGGCAGCACTTGCGCGGGAATTCCGCGTGGGGCGGGCTTTGGACCGTTCGAGGCCGGAGTGCAGAGCTGGTTGGCGGGATTTCGATGTATCCGTTTGAGATGTCGCCCATGAGATTTGCGGTTCTCTGAGGAGATTTTTGGTTTGTTGCTGTTGATGGCGATTGAGCGGTGGTTTTCTTGGTTGAGTAGAGAGTAGAAACGCAATTCGGAAGAATGACATGTCTGCCCGTACCTTTGACCCTACTTTCTCTCCCCATCATTTGCTTGATTACAGTGGGTATTGATGGGCGGTACTCGAGCAAGCACGTCTTCACTTACAGGTGGGTTGGCAGTACGCCTTGACAAGCATACATGTATGCTAACAAACCAGCTCGCAGGACGTTGTTCTCGAGCGTGTCGTCAAAAAAATAACGGCATGGAAACTGGTGCACGTTCTGTCGAATGAAGTAGATTTCTCGCGATCTTTGAACAATCGCAGACAATGGTATCTCAAAGCACACACCGCTCGCTAACATGTCGATAAAAAAGCAACACGAACAAAACGACCACACTCAAGCGCAAGCCTTCTCCACCCGTTCCCTCAACTCCACAAGCCCAATATTCCCAGCCTTTGTAATCATCACTCCCTTTACTTCTCCACTGCTCACGACCTTGACGAAACTCGGCACAACCTCCTCACTCATCAGGTCCAGACACCTCTCCACCTCCTCGCGACTGATGGGATTCCTCAGACTCTGCTGCAGTTGCTGCGTGACGACTTGCATGCTCAGACTACATCGCTGCTTGACGCCCGCCAGCATGGAGAGGATGCGAGTGACTTCTTCGATGCGATGGAGGGCGGATTTGCGTTCGAGTTGGGACTTTGTGGGTCCGGCTGGGAGAGTCGAGGCGAGGGTTTGTTTGGCAAGGATTCGGTCGAGGAGGGCGGTGCCGCGGTTTTGGGCGGCCTGAAGGGAGCGAGCAGGGACGGCAGTAGGTTCGACCACTGGCCTGGTCAGGACTGAGGGCTTCTGTGCGGCGGCTTGGCTGGCTTTGAGGTCTGCGAGACGTTGTTGCCCGCGGGCGAAGACGGGAGCCGCTTTTTCGACCGAGGAGTTGTTCAAGACGGGATGGATCGGGAGGTGGGCTAGGAATGCGGCGGGAGTGCGATTTTCTTTGGCCGTGCAAGCTTCCCAGCTTTGCCACGACTTGCGCAGGGCATCACCGAATCTCTGCTTGAGCTTCTCTTCGTCGACGAAGCTCGTTGCGCGTTGTACCGTACGGCCTCGTGGTTCAGATCGAGTGAGTCGGATACCGCCTCGTCCGTAGTTTTCCAGGGTGAAAGAATCGTCCAGTCTTGATGAGAGAGCGAGGATCCGTTGGAGGTCCTCCACTTTCACGCTGCGCTTCTTGTAGTGTTTGGTGATGATATCAAGGAGAGAGTCGACATCCACAGGCGCGGAGATGCCATTGTGAGAGTAGTGCATGGAGATGGCGGCCAAGAAGGAGGAGTAGAGATGTCGTAGGTCTGCGAGCTCTGCAAGGATGCTCAAATGCATGTCGTCTTCCTCTCGGACGGGACTGAGTGGCGGTGTTGACGGCGCATGTAGCTCGCCGCCCAACTTTAGAGGAATGGCTTTTGAGTTCACATCGATGTTCAATTTGTCGAAGAGTGCGGCAGCACCTCGAGTCGGCGTCTCTGCTGGCGATGGCAGAACGTTCTTGACACGCTTGCTGCGCGGAGTCGACATGACTTTTGACCGTTGTTCTTTCTTCGCAGCAGCAGCTCGTGGGCAGACTGTGATCTCCTCCTCGACATCGCTCAGTTCTGCCGCACGCTTCCTTTTGCTGTTGGCCTTGTTCGTCGTAGTGATCGGCGCTGGCGGCGGAGTCTGTTCGCGTTGGTGGACCGTCTTCCTCTTCTTTCCCTCCGTCTCTTTCTGATGCGCCTTTCCCACAGTTCCAAAGGCATGTAAGCTCTTCTGCGTCGTGGTCACAGGCGCCGAGTCCTCGACTGCCGTGGCCTTTCGTTTGCGTGAGACGGCCATTTTGCTCGTAATATGTTGCAAGGTAGAATAGCTGGTATTATGATAGCCGGACGATGAATGCGACGCAAAAGGCGAAGAGTAGAATGAACTGATGATCAAAGGAAGAGATGGAGGAAACAAAGTCAACATTGGAGAAGATCCCAGCCACACGAGAAATGCGCGTCGGGTTGAGTGGGACGCGACTTCCGAAGCGCGTAAAGTGACAAGGTCCCACAAATTTCTCACGCAGTGCCGTCCACTTTTCAGCTTCACCTTGTCTTGTCTCTTTGACACAAAACACCATCGTCTGCATTCACCATGCTGATGGACAACGACTGGATGCGTGTGCTGGCAACATCCTAGTGCTGCAGTCTCAGATCAGCTGTGCTCCGCTTGGTCGCACGCCTCGACAGTGCCAACAAAGACAAGACGTTCTTCTATCGGGACCATGCTGTCCTTTCCAGCAGTCAGCTTCTCCATTCTTCTCAGCAGTCCGAGACCCGATTTGTAGCCCAGTCCTGGCTGCCGGTATCAGCGCGATCTTCCGAACACATCTCGAAAAGGGTAAGATATGAAACGTCGCGAAGAGCTGAGAGCAACATGGCACGAGAAGATCACGAGATACTGTAGGGGAAGCAGCTTTGAAAGGACGATCAGAATGCGAATATATAGCCTCTCTGGCGGGACCTCGACGGATGTCTCCCATCTTTCGTAGATGACCGAGAATGCGAGAAACGCACCGCTTGTCGAGAACATCACGATGTCTCGCTTGCATGCTAGCAGGATGCATAGAACCATAGACAGCTGCAGACTTCCAGACGCGGCGAGTGAATTTTGAAAGCTCGCACGTCAAGATGGCCAAGATGCCTTCTCCTGAGGTGGATGCCAGAGCTACCAGAGCAGCCCCTTCTCGACGTGCATGGCTTCAAGTTCACGAGCGTTCGCCGGGCGGGTCTCTTCGCGCTTCCCAGCCACGTTGAAATTAGACCTTTAAATCTCGCAGAACAAGGCGAGCTGAGAAGTCGCACATATCCACGAAACTCATCAAGTCGTGCAGTCGCGATGAAAGATCTCGATCGTCTGAGGAATTTACGCTTTCCACCTTGCGGAATCTTTGTCTTACGCTGTCCAATCTTCCACCCCTCGTCCGGTCCGCGTGCCGCCCCGTCTTCGATGGCGTGAAAGCTGTGCTCTTCCAAAAGCGAAGCGTCTGACGGCTCGCAAGGTTCGATCGCATCTTCGCCGCTTCGGCCGCTCACACTCCGTCCTCCGCAAGATCGAAACGTGGTGCGACTTGTCACTGCTTCCCGATGAGGCCTCAGGCAAGACAAGCGATCCATAATCCGGAACAGATGCGGAGTTCGTGTGGGGATTGGCTTCGTGGGAACCAATGGGACGGGCACGTTTTGACCAAGCCGGGGCAGGGCATCTTGACACATGGCTGAACTGCGGCGTCTGCTCAGTGCTGGCGGCCGAGTGCTGCTCCGCTTCGCTCATCTTATAATTGCAAGCTGGAACCATGCGTCTGCACCGGCGACCGGGAACTTGCGAGATTCGACTCTCACACTGTCAGCTCGAGAACATGCTGTGCTGAACTTTGATCACTTTGAATCATCAGCCGTCCGCACCGGCGGGCCACTGCTACACTAGAAATGAGTCAACCCACGGGAGCCGAGACGTGGTATTCGATCAGGATTGGTCCACGTTGTAACGGTTTGGAGGTCGAGGGAACCTGGAAGCGACGCGAGCCTAGATCGAAACAGTGCGACAAGGAGTGTGACTGTGTGAGGTGGAAAGAAAGGTAAAATATCTCGTGACGAGCAGGACGCTATCGTTTGGAGCGTCTTTCTCCCATTGACTGTAGTGTAGTAGTACTGAATTCACATCTCGTCATACCATTCCTGCCGACGCTTCATGGCTCTTCTTTGCGACCTCACTTCGACCTTTCCTCACTCAATTCCGTCTGAGATGTGGTCGATAGAAAAATTGTAGTTCTACCTTCCACCACACGAGCACCGGAAACCTACGGATCATCCTACGGCTTTTTACCTGGTCCATCCCAGCGACCTTCTTATCTCGGCTTCGTGGCAGTAAAAGGTAGTATCACGGCATGACCTCGCCGACCTTAAGATTGCCCGTCCCACACTTTGCGGGTCTCTAGAAAGATTACCATTCCATCTCGTCCAGGAAACGCGTTCTTCCATCAAGCTGTCTCTGTGACCTCCGGCTTCGAAGACTTGGAGATCGACTCGCATCATGGCCAATTCGACGTGGCTACCACGGATAGCGGTACCTGCCACAAAAGACGACACCACGAATCTCTCACAACATCAACCACGAAGTAGACCTCTTCCACTACGCGTCCGAACATTCAGTCAAAGCACTCCACCCACTTCGCCCGCCGACCAGCGACAAGGACGTTTTCACGCGCGTAACAACTCTTTTACCTCTTCGCCCAGCACTCCCAGCGACCAGACTTTTCGCCATCCACACGGATCATACCAGTCCTCAGAACCCAGCGATATCTTCGACAGTCCTCGAGGATCTCTCGACTCCAACGACAGCTCGCCGACGTACAACTACCCGGCGACTCCCGAGACCAGCCTCCGCAGCGCTCGCAACTCTTTAGAAGTACCCGCTCCAGAAATCCTCCCCTTTGACTTCACGCAAATCGACTATGAACTGTCTCGCGCCAAAGTCCTCGGCGAAGGCCTCTGGTCCACCGTCTACCTCGCCGAGCAAAAACCCGGCATCTCTTCCTCTCCCTCTCCATCGCCTCAATCTCGACGATCCCGCTCAATACCCTCCATCTCCTTTTCCACGAAACTCCGCGTCCGTCAACAAACGACCTCCACCCTCTTCGCCATCAAGACTCCCACTCGTCCGGACTCCCCCATCGTCTTCCGCAACGAAGCCAAAATCCTCACTCACCTCCAACGTCGCTCTCTCGCTTCGCACCACATCGTCACCTTTCACGGCTACGACCCACGGAACTCTTCTCTCGCCTTCGAAGCCCTGTTCGGGGGAAGTCTCGAGTCTCTCAACAGCCGGTTGAAACAAATGACCGAGGTCGCACGACATTTGGAGATCATATCTCTCTTCCCAGGTCTGGCGGTCGATCTCATCGGCGGGCTGGAATTCTTACACGCGAATGGAGTCGTCCACGCGGACATCAAAGCGGGGAACGTCCTGCTCGATATCTCGGAGCATGCCACGGACGGACGACCGGTCATCAGGGCGAGGTATATAGACTTCTCGGCTGCGTTTCTGGCAGGCGAAGGGGAAGGCGAAGCGGGCAAGTACGCCGGTGGAACGTGGGACTACATGGCGCCCGAGCAGATGCGACCGCGAGCGACGCCGACGTTCGCATCAGATGTGTGGTCTTTGGGAGTGACGTTGTTGGTCGTGCTGTGCGGTGGAAGCCCATGGTCGGCGGCGTGTGGAGGGAACAATTTCATGTTGAGGGAGGCTGTCAAGTCGGGGGATGCGGTGGGGTTCGCGAGAATGGACTCGACGGTGAAGAAACGATTGGATGCCGTGCAGGATTTGGTGGATTGTTGTCGGTTCGCGTTGAAAAAGGAGCCGGAGAAGAGAATTAGCTCGGCAGCTTGGGCTGGCTGGGTGGAGGGCTGGTCGGATGGGCAAGAGGTGGAAATGTTGGGCTAGTGGTGTGAGGTATGAATCGAGATACACATGATCGTCAGATGTCAATGAGAACCAGTATTCATGACGATGTCACATTGTTGCTTGCCTCCAAAGTCGTGTGATGTCGTCGTTGCCAAGGAGGAAAACTCGCTTGCTCTGGAATGCAAACCGAGCAACAATGAGACGGCATGCAAGGAGTGGCATGTCGCAACAAACATCGACATCCTCCTCGCAAGCACTTAGTCCTCTCCACCACGCATCTTCAGCGCACGAAATCCATCCTCACCCTCTCAACTCACCATGCCCAAAGCCCCTTCAAGCCGCAAACGAGTCGCCGCCCGCGGCCCATCGCCTTACCGCTCACCATCGCCCGACGGCATCCCTCAACTTACACCCGAAGCTCCATCCAACCGACGAGGCCCGCGTGGTGACCATTCTCTCCGCTCTCCATCCCCAGGAAATGGCAAGAACGTCACCTTCGATCGCCCTCTCATTCAAGGACCGACGGGAAGTCGTGCCAACAGCGAAGCTCCTCGCAGTCATGCCCACGGCCACGGACATGGTGAGGACGTCGACGACACCACGGTTCTGGAGTACGCCGACAATATAGACATGTCAAAGGCAGCGATCAAGCGCGAACGCGACAGAGTCGAAGCTCGCAAAAACCACCGCGACGCCAGGATCACTGCTGATCCTCACGTGCACTTTCCCTTGAGCGCCCAGTTCAAACTCTTCGCCAAACCAGGACACGACGATGCCGGTCAAGACGTGCAGGTCTGCCAGCTCATGAACTCCCTCATCGGGAGCATCGTCGACTTGGCGGACTCCATTCCTGGAATTGAAGAGCGGAAAGAGGCCTTCATGGACCACATCTTGATTCCGGAGAACGAACAGCTGGTGAGGTACTTGGGTTGTCTTGGATTGGGAGGCTTACAGGGCGAGATGGGATGGCAGATCTTGTTGACGGAGAAGGAGTCCAGACGGTCGTTTGTGGTGGGAATCCTGGGTATGGCCATCAAGGAGAGAGTTTTTGGCGATTTGTGGTTTGGTGGTGATGAGGAGCAGAAGAAACTGTTGGAGGATTTGGAGAGAGAGGGAGTAGAGAAGGATGGTGAGTGGAGATCCGTTCTGCGCATGGAACGGGGCCTGAGTGAGATGCATACTGACCTTGATATGCAGGATTCGTTCGTGCCCAAGAGAGAGCCGCCGCCATCAGAGCGTTCCCCAAGTCCACGGCGCATGACAAAAACTTCCGCTTCGCAGTTGTCCAAACCACGATTGCACTGTCGAAGATGCTGTGGCCTTTCTGGGGTTTCCAATGCTCCAAGACGCTGGAGAACATAATCTTCATGCGATTGGAGGAAATCGTCAAGACCGCGGGCAAGCTCGGCCGTGCGATGCGATCATCCCCGAATGTCATCTACTACTGGCCACCGGTATGCAAGGATGAAGAGTACGATCCCCGCCGGATGGAGTGTCTCAACCTCGTGCACATGATCAAGTCCAGTCCATACAGGAGAGAAACCGTCAACGGCATGATTCGTCCAATTCTGAAAAAGGGCATGGAGCACAAGGGCGAGGCCATCGTTCGTGTCGTATGCTTCCATGGCATCGTCGCATATCGTCAAGGAGGCGGCAATCTGGCAAAACGTGAGCTAGCTAAAGAAAAGGAAGGCGATAGCCACATACCGGAGGATGTCAGAAGAGCTCGGGAACGCGTGGGAGACGGGCCGTTGACCGGCAATGAGGGCATCCGATCGAAGACGATCTGCAAAAGTCTGGTGTTGTTGCAGTGGGGCAAGCAGAGGCTATTGACCAAGGAGGCTGGTACGTCGGCTCACATCGATGCGATTCGAGATGGGAAGATGGAGAAGTATGAGCAGGACTCCTCACCCATGAAGGACTTGTATAAGATGCTTGAGGAGAGAAGTGTGGTGCTAGAGATGGGGGAAGGCAGCTCTCCATGCGGTGGGTATTAGTCGGCAGTAGTCGGTGGGATCGTCAGTGTTCTTTTGAGTCGCGTCTTGCTTAAGGTACATGTTCGTTTAATCAATGCCCATTTCACTCACAGTGCTCCCCACGTGTGGTCAGTGTCATATCCAGGAAGGCACCACTCAGCCAGTTCAGCGAGAATGCAGACCAGGAGCAGAGCTTATGAAGTTGTGATATGCATTACGTGTCAGTTTTCGCTCGGGCCAAGATTGTGAGCTCGTGCGGTAGCGAAGGCACGACTCGCAGGTCTGCGGGTAGCTCAACATCTGGCAGTGCATTAGGTGAGGCCTTTCGCACCGGGTGCCTTGCCGCTGGACGTCAAGATCCTCCAGATTTGGCTTCATGGCTCGGTCGTGATAATTGCCTGCAAATGCTGAACAGAAGAGTCGTTGTTCGGTGTTGTTGTTGTTTTAAGGTAGTATAATGTAATAGAACAGAGGAAGTTATATTTATCCAAGAGCCTCCTCGTTCCCCGAAAAACCTAGCGTGCTGCATTATACGCCTGGGACCTCACTTCCTCGAGCAGCTTTCCTTGAGTTTGATCGCCTCTTTCGCTTCCCTCTTTCTTCCCGTCCTGCTTCTTCCTGCCCTATATCTTATCCTTCTTACCGCTCGCTCCAGAACTTCGACCACTCTTCGCCGCTACCAAGCATTCGCGCTCCCGAAAGATTGGACCTCTCGTCAACTCGTGAACGACCATGCCCTGCTGACCCTGGCCGACTTCATCCTCCAACGCCACGAGTTGCGCTCGCTCGACAAAGCGGTGTCACGGCGAGCAGCCGACTCCTCCGACTGGATGAAGTGACGGTACACCATCGATTAGCTACTGCGCTCCGACAGTTTTCCGGCGTTGAACCTCTCGGCGCTTCTGGTGGCGCTCGCGTACTACCTACAAAGGTCCTCCTGACCGAGCTTTAGCCTGCTCGCAGTTCATTCCATTCACCACTCTCGACTCTTCTTCTACTTCGGAGATGGTACAACAGCACTCTCATCAACACAAGATGGCCATCGCGCCTCGCCCGCTCGCTCCGGCGCCTCCCAAGGCTCAGCCCATTCACCAACCCCGAGTCACCTTCTTCGACCTCCCAGCCGAGATGCGTGTGGAAATTTACAAGCTGGCTTTGGAAGGCGTCGTAATCCACATCTTGCCACCCAACACCGCGGAAGAACGCAAAATTCCTCACGCGCTCGCTCGCACAAGCCGGCAAGTGCGTAACGAGGTCTTGCCCATGATTCAGGCGCTGTGTCCGATTCGATGCGCGATCACGGATTTCAACTTCGATGGGCTGCTGCAATGGCTCGCCAGGGTTCCGCCGCATGAGGAGTTCAAACTCACGAGGAACAAAAATCTCAGCATACGTTTTCACACGTCGAATCAACCACAGAGCTGTCAATTAAGTCTACGGAGGTGGCTCGCGATGCGCGCGGATCCGCATCGTCCTCAGGCGAATTGGCAGTACAGCGGAACTCAGCCAAACTCCAAGGTGTCGGCGGATCTGAGGAGGAGGGTGAAGCGGATGACGGGCGGCAAGGCGACGGAATTCATGGCTATATTGAATGCGTTGGGCGTCCCGGTCAACGACGATGCGAGAAAGCGACCAACGACGTGAGGATGGCAACTTGACTTGATTGCTCTGCCTCACACAAACGCCGGCCCTGGCTCCGATGAATGGGTCTCCGACTTCTATGCCCACTTTTTGCCCCTCTCTTCCTGCAGCACCTCTTTGATACGTCCGATATCTGGCTCCGGACGAGGTGATGGATCATACTTGCCCGTCGACTTGATAAAGCCCTCTTCGACAACTCGTTCCTCGAACTTGGTCTTCAGCACGCAGGTGCCACCGTCGTACTCCTTGCTTTCGATCATCCTCAGCATCGCATCAGCGATATCAGCAGGCTGAAGAGCCGTTTTCAGCCGTTCACTGTATTGAGTCCTGGTCGTCATATCATCCTCCCGATCCTCCCACAGCGGAGACTGCACCATTCCCGGAAGAACGCATACGACCCTCACTCCTTCCTCCACGTCTGCTTGACCAATCGATTTGGCGAAACCGACAATCGCGTGCTTGGAGGAAGCGTACAGGCTGGCGAGATAATTGCCGCGGATGCCAGCAGAAGACGCAATGAGGCAAACAACGCCCCGCTTCTCTGCCCCTGCTAGAGCCCGCACCGCCAACCTTGTGAACTGGCGAGATGATTAGCACTCACTTTGGCGTGCACAAGAAGCCCTTCCTTCCGCGATATCTTACCTTTATTGGATGGTTAACGTTGATTTGCATCATCTTGTATGCCTCATCCTCATTATCGTCCCAAAAGTTGCTCCAAGGAGGCTCGAACACCCCCGCGGACGGCACATAGACGTCTGGAACGTCGCCGAATTTGCTCACACTGGCCGAGATCAGATCGTGGAGGGACGGCCAGGATGTCACATCGCAGTGCTGGAAGGCGACCGCGCCATGGGGTATCTGTGCAACGTATTGTTCTGCATCGGACACGAGCTTCAGATCGCCAATGAGCACGCGGGCTCCACGTTCATGACAGAGTCGAGCAAAGGCGAATCCGATGCCGGATCCACCTCCTGTTATGACCACGATTTTGCCTTTGACTGGGAAGTCTGGGACTGGACCGTACTGCATCGTCTTGGTAGGGTTGAGATCGGGCTTGAATGAACAATTGTGATCAAGGCTAGGAAGAAGAAATAATAAGAAGGTTGATGGTCCACGTAGCTCTTTTATATCCCGTGGTTCCTACCTAGTCCCGGATACCTTATGCATTACTCTCGACCCCTCTTCGATGAGGGGTCGCCTTGCGCTTTCACTTGACTCAATGTTTCCGCCTCTCTTTGACATTCACAACACTGTGTGATTTGTGGTCAACGCCATGGTATTCTACGCTGGAAAGCACCCGGCGAAGCTTCCAAAATGTGACTACTCAGGCGACTCTTCTGCCTCAATCACATGTGACTCGCATGATGCAGCATCGCCAAGCCGATGCTCGAGCATCGCGTCGGCGAACGTCCGCCAGCTTTCAACCATCAACGAACTTTTCTTTGCGCCAACTTCCACATCTCATTCAACATGCAATCAAGCGAGCAATTGCTAGAGAGCGCAGCACGCGATGGTTCACTAGACATGTATGCACCATTGTAATTGTTTGGCGCATCCTCCGCTGACGTTCAATAGCGCCGAATGGCCTCGCGTTTTGGAGAGCTTACTCCAGCGCCTCCACGATGTAAGTCGCCCTTCCTCAGTCACCTGTCGAACATCGAGCTGACAGTACTAGATCGTGTACAATGACTTTCCGATACCCTCTCTTCCTCATCCGACATCACAAGCACCGACCATCGATCCGCAAGTCGTCGCCTCCACTCCTCCACAGCTTCCCAACAGCGACACCGACACCACAGAGCAAGATCTCCCCGACGCCGAACACGAGCGACCTGCCGACAGTCAAAGCAGTACCAAAGAGAATGATGCGCCGGCAGATCTTGCAGCAGATAGGCCGGCTTCAGTGCCACAGCCAATTCACAGCACCGGTCAAACACAGCAGACTGGGAACCCACAACTCTCCGAGAGCCGGACTGTCGATGCGCCGCCCAATACACTCCCACCAGATCTTCTGAGTCTATACCAGATGTCAAGACGGGTACTTGAACAGGACTTTCCTGAAAGCCCGCCTTATACAATTCAGCGACTGGCTGAACTGGTGCTACGACCCAAGGCGCATTACCGATACCTCCCTGCATACCTCCGCGCACTCGATCGAATCGTCTCAGTCAGCTCACCGCTCTCCAACTTTCCGCTTGCGACTACGCAGTCTCCCACCACCGCCGGTTTCCTCACGAATGGCGCGGTCCCCTCAACTAATGGCATCAGCGAAAGAGAAGGACTAGGCAGCGACGAGAGCTTAGGCGGCGCACTTCTGACACCCATTCCATGGTTACGAAACAACGGCAACGTCCTCGTGCCCTCCTCTAACCCTAACCTCACCTCCGACGGCGAGCTGCACAGTGAAAGCACTGAGACCATCGAAGGGCCCAACGGCGCAGGGCACATCGAGACTGTCTCCGTCACAGTCAACGGTGTATCATCCGCGACCACAACTAGCAGCGCTCCCTCATCAACATACACATCCTCCTCTCCCATCGCATCGCCCACTCTCTCCGAGCAAAGCGACGCAAGCAGTTCCTCTGCCTCCTCGACAGAAGCGCAGCTCCGCGAACAAGGCGGCGTCACGCAAGGCGAGCTGCTACGGCAAGAGCAGGAAGCGGGCCTCATACCCGTCAATCCACCAGGGTTGTCAATGGGTCCACGCAGGACGATGATAGCAGGTGGTGCGGCAGCCGTAGGGAGAGAGCAGGTACCTTTACCTGCGTCCAACGTGGTTCCATCGACCGCGACTGGAGTGCCAGTACCGATGGACGTAGGCATGGACGACGAACAACCTCATGCGAGAGGACCGGATGTGATTGGAATGGAGGATATGGGTCCGCAGCGACAGACGGTCGAGGCGGGAGGGAGTGCGGTGTTGGATATGGAAGCTGCTGTCGGGCGAGGGAGGAGTAAGTCTCCACAACCGGCGGCGGTGATCATGGGCGCTATGGGCGAGGCGGATTCGGAGGCGAAGGGAGAGGACATGGAGGGCGTGGAAAGTGGTGCAGCAGCAGTGGAGGACTTGAAGCAGACGAAGGAGGCGGATGAATTGAAGGAGGTAGTTGGGGAGTTGAAGGAGGAGATTAAAGAGGATAAGGGAAGGAAAGATGGCGATGGAGATTTGGAGTTGGGGGATGCAGATGAGGTCAAGGATGCTGGAGAGGATGCAAAGGAGGGCCAAAGCAAGGAAACTTGATAGATCGAGGTGGTCCAGATTTGCCAGGTTCCGCTCAAAGTCCACTGCACGAATTGTACCTCAGTGGCATGGCGCGGGGGAGCGGAGGTAGTTGTGAGCATTGCGAGCTGCCGACCGTAAGGCACACTATTCCCACAGCTTATTACGAGAATGTCATCAATTCACGTCTTATGAACAGCTGCTCTGTCCATCCGGCGTACATATTTTGAAAGCCTGAGGCAAACATCAAACTACGGCCGCCGGACTTCGCTTCTCCACGGCCGAACACGACATCACTTTCGGACCAGGCAATTACTTAGTTCACTACTTGCGAGGCCGATCCGGAGACAAACAACTATGCATCTTCGACGATCGACGACTTCTTTTCCACTTTCTGGCGTATCTGTTCGTGCAAGGCCTTAATCGCAGTTGCCCATTCTGAAGGAAGCAAGGCTTTTACCGCCATCCATGGGCCCGAGAAACACTGACTCCTCCTCACGGTCATCAAGCCACAATCAAAATGCATCCAAGACCAGAGTCGCAATAGTCCTCTGGGCGACCTGCACCCTCTTTTGGTCCATCTTCACCGAACCACACAAGACTTTCGCCGCACGGATTCTGCTCTTCCAACCCATCTGGCTCATCCGAGCAATCTTCACAGAAAATACAACCTGGACGAGCGACTTGCTTCTAGTCCTGATCCTCCACGCCATATTCGCCTTCTACACCGGAGCCTGGACGCCGTTTGCGGACCTCCAGCAAATCAATCTAAGCAGTCATACTCTACACATATACCTCCAATCCTCCGCTCTATTAGCAGGATGTGGCCTCCTCGCCGGTCTCATTGTCCATCGAGAGCGGCAAATTTCTGACAGTGAAGGACGCAGTGATGGGAAATATCACGATCGCAGGATTGAGGAGTCTTTGCTTCCGCCGCTGTTGATCCCCAGCCGGACGAATCATGCGAGGATGTTTCCGAAGAAGCATGCGTTTTCATACTCGTATCTGTTTGTTGGGATTCCAGTTGGGCTACAAGGGCGGGTAGGAGGAGGGAGCGTATTATCAGTCGACAGTACAAGGCCGGCGTGGTTTGATGTTCGATCCGAGGACTTCCTCAGTAGGTCAACCGCACAACAGGGACTGGGAGAGAAGTTGAAGCGGTATCTGCACTCACAAGGAGTGACTGACCGAGACTATGCGTTCGCGTATCTCATCACAGCGCCGAGGTTTCTGCGGTACAGCTTCAACCCGGTGAGCTTCTGGTATCTGTACGATTCGGATGCGAGGTTGAAGTACATGGTGTTGGAGGTGAACAACACGTTTGACGAGAGGAGAATGTATCTGCTCAAATCCGAGGGTGCAAAGCCTGGAAATGAGGTCGAAGGAAAGGACGCACCGAAGATGATGGTGTTCTCGGATACCTGGAACAAGGACTTTCATGTTTCGCCATTCAACAGTCGAAAGGGGTCGTACTCGTTGAAGGCGATCGATCCGTTGGCGGCGTTCCAGGAGACTGGACAGGTCAAGATTGACAACACAATCGTGTTAAGATCCTCGAAGGACGAGGCCAAGATTGTGGCTCGCGTGTTCTCCGAGGGCGTACCAAAGGAACCTACCAAGATCACTACCTTTGACCTGGTCAAATTCATTGCCGCTTGGTGGTGGGTTGGACTCGCAACGTTTCCACGCATTGTATGGGAAGCCCAGAAGCTCTTCTTCAAGCGCAAACTACACGTCTGGTACCGACCAGAGACAGCTGCCTCCAGCATCGGGCGGGCCTATACCGCAGACGAAAAGGCTCTCGAAGACTTCTTCCGCGCCTTCGTCACCCACGTTGTCGAGCACTCCAACAAGCCGCTTCGAGTCATCTACGAGCCCGCCCACAATGAAGGCAAAGAATACGTCCTCTACTCCCCAGGATTCACCTACGAAGAAGCCCACACCCACACTGTGACTCTCAAAGTCCTCTCGCCAGCTTTCTACTCCCGCTTCATTCACTACGCTCACGCCAAAGAAGCGTTCGACAGAGAATGTCTCGCTACCGACGAAAAGAACCGAACATTACTCATCGATGGTACACACGCCCTTCCGATTCTTCTAGATTCCATCTCAGCTGTCGACAGACACACGCAGCAACACCTAAAGCCTCTATCTCACCTCGATACTCTTCGATGGAGTCTCCTGAAGCGTCTCCGCTGTCCACCCGCTGCAGCTAGCTATCCCGCCACCGTGACCTCGAGCTCAGAGGGCGACTACACGATCCTCGACATCCGCTCTTTTCCCCTCTCCGAACTCGACCGCTTCATCCAACTCCACTCTCATGCCAGCGAGGCCTACACACGCATTGCGGCCAAGCTCTTCGCGGCGGAACGGCTAACATTTGGAATTCCTGCGTTGCTGAAGGGTTTCGATCTGTTGATCAGAGCGGGACTAGTTGTTGCGACCATGGTGTATGCGGAGAGCGCGGCTGAGTATGATGTACTTAGGCCGGATAGGTGGACTGGAAAGCAGTGGGAAAGAGGTGTGATAGCCATGGCGTTGGCTAATGGTATTCATGGGTGGGATTTCCTGAAGGGCTGAAGACAAGAGATAGTGCATGATTATCATTCACACCGTTCTTGCTGCCTCACATTGCCTCTGTGCGAAGGCCGTTGGATCAGACTCCGAAACCGCTTTGGTATTCATTCATGGTTCTTGCTCCTTCCCGATCATATTGAACAATTGCTAGCGCCTGAAGACCCTGAAATCGAAGCATTTCGGGCCCGTTTCTACACACACCTTCGATACAACACTCACTCCTTCTGCTCATTACATTAACATTTTCATTCCGCCAACGACTCCACGCGGCGTCCATCAGTTTGGAATAGCCATCAGCTCGTCAGCATGGTCAGCTCTTCCACTGCGGCCTTGAAACGCGAGTACAGCACTTCTAAGCGCCTGCACTCCAGCTAAGCGCCCTGCATGCGACCAATAGCAGCAACGAGAAGCTACAGCAGCACAACGTTACTCGCATGGTCAGCTTAGTGAGCTGGGAGGTAGCCTGTAGGATGATGCTGTTTCTGTCTTTTCTTTCGGCTGTTCTTCTCTTTCTTACTCCTCCAAATTCCACCATTGCGATTTCTCCCGCCCTCCCAGACTGAAGAGCAGCTGGAGAGACCAGAGCCAAGTACCTGAGACCAGTTAAGAAGAGCTTGACTTTCGGACCTCCCGCAATCAAAAGAGAAGAGAGTAGGCTGTTGAACTGAGGGAACAGGGTCGGAAGAATTGAGAAGAGCTGAACTGCAAAGCGTACACACTATATCTCCAACATGGCTTCGAATCAAGGGCAATACTTTCCTCGTGAGCATATGTCCGGGAACGGTTGAGAGCATCACCGCTTACGGTTTATAGCTCCACCACCAAGTCAAGAAGGTCAAGGTCAGTGACACGGAAGACCAGAGCATACTGTAACGCAGCTAACAACCGACCAGACCAACAGCAGTTTCAACCACCACCGATAGGCGGACAGCAAAACTTCTACCCTCCTCCCCAGCAACAGCAAGAGCACGCGCAACCACACTTTGAACCTCCGCCGTCCTTTGCCCCGCCTCCCGCCGTTTCTCCAATCTCCACACAAGATGCCGCACCAACTCCACCACCAGCTCAAACAGGAACCGCCCTGCCATACTATCCCGGCCCACCATCTTTCCAGCCGTATCACGACGAGAAGCGGCCCGAATCAGCCGCCCACAGTAGCCGCCAATCGATCAATCGGCAATCCTCCATTGCCGGTGGCGCCCCAGCACCAGGTCACTTTGTCGGTGCACAAGCCACCACAGCCGACGACGTAGGCACCTTCAATGGCGGCTCCTACCGCATCTCCCACCGCGACACAAACACGATCGTCACGATCCAGCTGGCCATGGGCTGTCCCATGGAAGTCAAACCGGGCACCATGATCGCCATGTCGCCAACCATCACTGTCAAGGGAAACTTCAAGTTCAGCATGAAGAAGCTGCTCGCGAGAGGGGAGATGTCGCATAGTACGTTCACTGGTCCGGGAGAACTGCTACTTGCGCCGTTCGCGTTGGGCGATATCACGAATTTGAGGTTGTCTGGGAAAGAGCAGTGGAACGTCGGCAAGGATGCGTTTTTGGCGAGCACACAAGGTGTAACGAAGACGTATGTGTCGCAGAACTTTAGCAAGGCCATGTTCTCCGGAGAAGGCTTCTTCATTTACAAGATTGCTGGAGTGGGGATTTGCTGGATCCAGAGTATGGGTGCGATCATTCGGAAGGATGTGAGTATCACGTGAATCAGGTGCGGTGCGATGGCTTTTGCTGACTGGCTTCGCAGCTGAGGGACGGTGAGAAGTATATCATCGATAATGGGCATCTGGTGGCGTGGAATTGTGATTATGTTCTGGAGCGAGTTGCGAGCGGCGGCATTCTCAGCAATCTGAGTGCTGGTGAGGGTTTGGTCTGCAAGTTCACGGGTGAGTGTATCGCTTCCGGCAATTGAAATTCTGTCCAAGCTGACTGTGTTTGCAGGACCGGGGACTGTTTTCATGCAGACGAGGAACCCACAGCAGTTCGCGCAATACATGGCTGCGCATACCGTGGTGTAACCATCGCGATCCTTGATACGAGATGGAAGATAGCTTGAATAGCGATTTAGCGTATAGGTATTCGGGAGTACTCCTTCAGCTTTTCTTGCTTGTGTCCTACTTTGGGACATAGAGGCCGCATCTCCACAGCTCATCCAGCTGTCGTAGAGCCATTGAAATGGTCTCGCATTGCTCCAAAGGATGGAGTCGCGGTGCAACTCATTCGACGTCGTCAGTTTCGACCTGGCTGTGTCTCGCAGCCATATCATGCCGCTTCTAACGATTCATCGTGCTTGTGACAGGCGGATGTTGATCGGAAGACCTCTCATCGAATCCATGATGCCGTGTCTACAGCACGAGCCGCGTCTTCGATATGCCGGGCTAGATGACTCTGGGAGGATGTGTATGGCTACCTGAGCTCCCTTCGCGACCCTTTGGTGTCGTGACTTGTCCACACCCAGCACGTCCCATATATCAGCGAGACGTACCGTCCTCCCGAGCCGGATTTGTGCTGCTTCCTGCATCTCTTCGAAGGCTCTGTTGATTGACTCCTTCAGGACAGTCGTTCTTCATAGTGAGGCAGCTGCTTCAACCATTCCTGCAGCTTTGAAAGCTTTCGAACTCGTGATTTCGACCGAGACTGGGTATTTCCACTCCATGAACTTGCCCCATCCTAGATCGTAATTAGTACTGCTCCTCAAGAAAGCTCCAAGCTCATGTCCACACATACCCCAGTATGCACACTTCCGGCCAAAGTACTTGCCCACGTACGGGATCAAGACTAGTGTCAACAGCAGTTCCAACTGTTGCAAGCTTTCTCTCCATTCCCGTTCTGCGTCTGAGTATGCCTCTTCTTCGCTCGGTGAGACCGAGGTTGTCGAGCCGGCGGATGACGATGGAAGGGAATCGACCTCTTCGGGAGTTGGGACGTTCGCGTATGATGAGGATGGGTCGGACATGGTCGCGGCAACAATGAGCTCCGTAGAGCAAGTATGGTCTGGTGTTGATCGGAGGGAGTGAGAGCGGCGTGGTGATGTTGTTGCGTAGTTGAAGCTAGCTACCCAGCTCGTGAGTTGGATTCATCGACGCGGTCGTTTGAGTTCACCCGCATGCGTTTAGAAGTTGTGGGACATATCACTCCGCCGTGACATGGCCAGACATACAGTTTTTAGTATTTGAGGACGGCACGTAGCATGCTCATGTCAACTAGACTCCGCAGACCTTAATTTCCACGTTGGAAATATCCAATTCATGTCGATAGACTGGACAAGTCACGCAGTGAGGTCACTCGGTGCAACATTGAACAAAGGAGCAGCAGTCAATTTGGCGAGGCATTTGAAGGGGCAATGTCAGCAGTCGGTGGGGTCGCTGCTTTTTGACTCACCACAGACGCTCACCAAATAAAACTTGCCACATACACGCGACCAGACAGACCACACTCAACCTCATATTGCGCACCACGATCAGGACACCACACGACCCGAAATCGAGACACAACCCACCGCAATCATGGCGGAATTGAAACAGCGAAAGTCCGTGGCCTTCGCGGAGGACCAAACTGTCGTTGACTCCGATGGCAACGTGACCGATGCGAATGGCGCACACGACGGCGAGAAGGACTCCGCTGCGTCTCACAGCAAAGAGGGCGCGAACGGCGAGGACAAGCAGGTGGACGAGATGACCGCCATGTTCGAGGGTCTCGCAAAGAAGAAGAAGAAGAAGCCAAAGAAGGAGGAGGGTGAGGAGGGCGGCGAGGAGGCTGCCGCAGACGATGGCGAGGTCGACCTGTCAGCACTGAAGAAAAAGAAGAAGAAAAAGGTCAAGGCTCCAGAGGACGACTTTGAGCAACAACTCGCTGCAGCCGGCGCCGCAGAGAGCGCTGAGACCGATGAGCCTTCCAAGAAGTGTGACGATGCGGAGGAGTCAGGCGTGCAAGATGGTGACATCCACGGTGGCACTGGTATCTGGGCACATGACGAGGACAAGCCAGTAAACTACGACAGTCTACTGCACCGCTTCTTCGCGCTCCTCCACGACTCGCATCCCGATCTTGCTTCTTCCGGCGGCAAGAGCTACAAAATTCCACCTCCTCAATGTCTCCGTGAAGGAAACAAGAAGACAATTTTCGCCAACATCAACGACATCTGCAAGAAGCTCAAGCGGACGGACGAGCATGTGACACAGTTCTTGTTCGCTGAGCTGGGAACAAGCGGTTCCGTGGATGGTAACCGCAGACTGGTCATCAAGGGTCGTTTCCAGCAGAAGCAGATCGAGAACGTGCTGCGAAGATACATCGGTGAGTCGTGCTGTTGTTCTGAGTATTCGCGAATTGTTTGCTAACATCTCCCCTCAGTCGAATATGTCACCTGCAAGACCTGCCGCTCACCCGATACCGAACTCAACAAGGGAGAGAACCGTCTCTATTTCGTCACCTGCAACTCCTGTGGTTCCCGCCGATCCGTCACCGCCATCAAGACTGGTTTCTCTGCACAAGTCGGAAAGCGCAAGCGTATGCAAGGTTAGATGGGATGTTTTCGGTACTTTCGCGTGCGCTTTGCGGCCTTTCTGTCATAGGCATGGGAAGCACAGAGTCGAGTACGATGCGGCCGTGCATTGCTCGGAGTGCATGTATACGAAATGTATGAGTTGGAGTTTCGGAGCCAACAATGAGCCAACGAGGACAGGATGGATGTGCATACAAGATTCAGATGGGAGCCATGTCTTGGTGCCTTTCGAAGACGTGCTCAGCCAGACGATTTTGCGGATTCATGTACGTCTGTCAAGGTGTAGCGAAGCAGTTCGTCGGTAGCGATGGAATCAGAAATGGAGCGATCCGATGCTTCCATGTATGTTACAATAGTGTACAGTCGTCTTCGAACGGCATCCTCTGCGCTTCTCGCAAACCCGCTTGCGCCCTCCGATTCCCTACACGGCCACGTCCTGCAAGAAACGAGCCTTGTTGGAACTTGCTCTTCAGGCCGAGCTATTCAGTACGGCACTCCTGCGCGCACCACCCGGCCGCAACTGAGGTGTGGCCTCCTCAAAACGACCAAGGTATTCATATCCCCATTCTTCCATCAATGCATCCCCTTCTTCGTGTGCAGTGCATCACAGCGGAGAGTCTTATCGCTCGATCTCCGCCACCACGTCCGAGATCTTCTCTTGTCTGAATCCAACATCCACGTCTTCATTCAACCCAAATCCTCAATTCCTCAACCGGTATACTCCAAGCCCGACCAAGGTAGCACTCATCACATAGATGCTCGCCCTGCGACTCTTCATCCCGAATCTCGAGCCCGACTTGAGGATTTCGTATTCGCGCTCGTTGAGCTGATTCGTGCCGGACCACAGGGAGTAGATGCCTAGACCGGTGAAGGCGACGGAGCCTGGACGACCAAACGTCAGAAGCATATTCGTTGATGTGGTGAAAGTTTTGTTGCATGGTTCGTACCCATCAATCGGCAGGGCAGACAGTCATAGAATTCGTTGCGTTGCTCTTTGAGCACATCATCCATGGGAGCGGGCTGTTGGAGCTCGGGTACAGAAGGGCCTTTACCGCCCATCGCTAAACGTAGGAGTTCTGCTCGCGATATATTGTGAGATATCAAAATTGTGCCACCTATTGATGGCCTTCGAATGTGCTGTAGAAGATCGGGACATTCTCGGCTAAACTAGCTCGCTATCACATGCGAGCCTCGACTTCACATTTTTGAAAGACCTTGACCCGTCGTTCTTTCTTTAATCCCAAAGCCTTGCGGAAAGTCTTGAGAACGCTGTCACATGGTGGTACGACACAACGCGATAGATTCATAGCTCGACGCAAGCACGCAGCTTTGCATCTATATAACAGTTCCGTTCTCCGGCTCTGGCGCTGGTTTATTGCGACCGCTTCGCTGTGAGCAAGACGTCATATCATCACTACTGATGAGAGCAGACTCACGAACGCGAAACGTGCGATTTAGTGTTCGCACTTCGGAGCAAGGGAAGCAAGCACCTCATCGATCTCCGAAGTGAGGTCAAACTTAGCTGTCGTCTGGCCTCAACCTCACCTTGAATCCTTCAAGACTCGCCGAAGACCATTCGTCCGATTTCTCCGCAGAACATATCATTGCGGAATGTTTCAGAAGGCAAAGACCCTCACATTAACACTGAGACAGTTTGAGAGACAGCTGGCCACAAAGAACGATTTCACTCGGCGATCGTCCGGCGATGAGTACGATGCTCCGCTCTGGAAGGGGTCCACAAATGACAATCCAGTAACAACGCCGACATTGTCCGACACAGAGCGCTTCGGATTCACTCGTTTCTCCGAAAAAACACAGCGATTTCTATCATCCTGCTCACATAAAAGACATCGCACTTCTAGATGCACGTGTTACTCGGCTCACAACCTGTCCCAATCGCATGTCTGCGCGAGCAATTGCCGAAGACCACAATACCCGCAGGCATTTGATACCACTACTTTATTGATACCTTGTCTTCGGCTCAACCGTTACAGGGGAGCAGCGAGCACTTTCAAGCCTCGGTCTAGGGAGCTCGTCGAGTCTCACGCAGGTTCTGTTCCTCATCCTTCGACATAATTGACCCCAGATTTAGACATCCTCCATCGTACGCCCACCATGACTGTCACCAATGGGGACTCTAACGGCGAGAAGGTTGTTCTCACAACAGAATCCGAATTCCCACTCTCCGTCAATGGCCTCGAAGATTTAGCCACATTCGAACACACTCCAGCCGGCCTTTGCCTGGTCTCAAAAGTTTCGCTGCCAGCCGGGGCTCACTTCACCTACCTGACAAGTCATGTGCCACAACCCAAACCGACCTGGAGAACAATCCAGACTTCCAAAACCACGCACACCGACCCGCGGAGCGCTCTGCTGTACATGAACCACTCATGTGAGTACTAAAAGTGTATATGGCCCGCGGTAACCCGAGACTGTTGCACGGGATTGCCAGCAGGTCTTACTATGTATCCAATCCTCATTGTCCAGACCATAGCTGACTTATACACTTCGATTTGCCAGGTGCTCCATCCATCGAAGTTCACATCTACCCTCCAGACAAGGATGGCAAATACCCTACAACTCCGCCCAATGGCGCCTCCCTGAACGGCGAGAGCGGACATCCTCTCGAATATGGCCTCGCCGGCGAGATCAAAGTCTCTCGGGACCGCGGCGTCGAGCCGGGCGAACCATTGACTTTCTTCTATCCCAGCACGGAATGGAAGTTTGATCGTTCCTTCGACTGTCTATGCGGTGCTGGAAAGGGTGTCTGCGTGGGCAACGTGCAAGGCGCCTCTGCTATCGACTACAAGTCGCTGGATCGCTGGTTCATCAACGAGCACATCTGGCAACTGGCGAGAGAGCGAGATGGCAAGAACTAAATCTCGTTGCTCCGAGTGGCTCCCGCTTTCGAAGGCGAGACGCTGATTCAACAGCAGAGAATGGATGACTTGTTCGAGGTGACTGCTGCATGCCCGCGTGGCGAAGACGATCGGAGCAATATACCCGACCTTTCAACAGGAAGGAGCGATGTTAGAAAAGCAAGTGATTTTCGCATTCACTGACCCGCAATTCTGGAAGCTTGTATATAAACGAATGGATATGCCTCAGTGCGGCCGTGGTTGACGTCTTCGTCTCAGGATCTCGTCCGTCCTGGATCAAGGTATGACACTCTAGGCGCCTGCAGTAGCCGTGCGTGTGACATCCAAGCGATGGAAGCCACCCTCTTCAGCAACCACTTTCTGCAGCTCGACCATTCGCTTCTGGTCACCGGTCGGGTCGACCTGCTCGCCCTCGCCGGCCCACTCGAGGAACTGGTTCGTGTAGTTCGGCGAAAATCCTTCCGAAAGCACTCCCAGGCGCTTGCCGTAGCGTGTGACCTTATCCCAATCACGGGCCACGTTCTTCAGATCCTTGCTGAAGTAGGCGAACGACCGCTCAAAGATCTTTCGATTGAGCTCGCTGCCCATGACCGGCTTGAAATCGACGTATTCGGCCCAGGCAGCTTCCGGGTCGGCGAGAACGAAGTCAGTCGCCTTCTTGACGGCAAGCATGAAAGCTCGGACTTTTTCAGGGTTTTCGTTGATGAAGGTCTCATTGCCGATGTAAAGAATGGAGCAGAAGCAGCAACAGCCCAGCTCGGCCAGTTCGTCAATCCTCAGCATCTGCACGTCGGACTTGGGGCGGCCTTGCGAAGAGAGCCATTCGGCGAGCTCGACCATCTGAACATTTTCGAGGCCGATGCCGGCGTCGATTTCTCCTTTGATGATGGCTTTGGACACGTTCATGCCGCATCGGATGGCAGTATAGTCCGAGGGAGACATGCCGTAGTGAGAAGTGAGCTCATCGATCTGAATCTTGCCGAATTCGCCGACATAGCCAATACGCTTGCCCTTCAGTGTGTGAAAGTCTGGCGTGATTCCGGAATCCTTGAGGTAGACCACGCCAGTGAACGGCTCGTCGAGCAGCGAGCCAATACTCTGGATTGGGAAGTCGCGAGCCTTCGCAGCCTAGCACGGGTGTCAGCGATGATATTGTGTGTTGCGCCAAGAGCGATTCACCAGAGTATGGATCATGGCCTTGAAGCCAAGGTCAACCTTCTTGCTTCCGATGATCTCGGTCACATCCTTGAGCGATATCAGCAGTCGGCGCAATGACGAATTCATTCCCACCTACACTCGGGTCGTTCGGCTCCATGATAGCGACCTTGATGCCTTCATCCTTGAAGTAGCCCTTGGCTTGAGCGAGATAGAGTGGTGCGTGGTACGGCGTCGCATGCCTTTGTCTAGTCAGCATGATCACACTCTTCCATCGAGGCACAGCCATGTATCACCAGTTCGTCAAGAACGTAATCTTGTCGGTAGACATGGTATCGGCGAGACAGCTACAAAAGTCAATACATCCCGTAACCGAGGGAAGAATGGGGAAAGGAGGCATGTCCCTAAACGCAGATCTGAATCCGAGCAGGTTCAAACGGTATTTCTCAGATCACATGTCTCCCATAATCCACTGATCGTTAGACGAGTGGTAGGCAAGGCAAGGAACACCCGTCATGCTATTGTCTGGTATGTTGATAAGGTACCTTGATAGCTGCTCGAGCCCATGGTCTTCGCGGTGAACATTGCCTTTCCCTCCATGGCTGCCGTACCAAAGCGGTGTGGTGGATTCGGATGTGGAAATTGGATGACAGAGACAAGTTGAGGATAGGGAAGGGAAATGAAGAGGTCCAGGACAGCATTTATACCTTGATGAACATGATATGGGCGGGGTAGCTTCTAACGCAACGAGGTCTCCACAATGGTTGAAAGTATTCCAATCTGACGACTAAATAGCGACACGTAACCCATGCCGATCGAAGACTCACTCTGTTGACCCGGCTGCTGCTCAACGCCGGTTCCAGCCGTGCTCCAAAAATGAACCGACCCAAAGATCAGTCGTCCTCAACAATGACCGGCAAGCTATCGAAGACCGTCCGATTGGATTCATAGTGGGCCATGAAGCCGCCCTGCAACAGCCGCTTCAACGCGTTGAGTCGATGTAGCTTCCACCACTTGTCGATGGTCATCTTGCCGCCGTGTACAGCGACCATCAGCCGGGAGCCGTATTGTCGACCATCTGGATCCAGGGCTGTGCTATAGCGCGGCCCACGTTTGGGATTCTCCACGGTGCTGAGAACGTCGTTAAATGACAAGTGCAGATTCTTCCGATCCTTCTTCGAAATGCGCTTCGAGGATGCCTTTGAAAGGGCTTCCAGCTGCTGCTGCAACTGGTGAGTCTGGCGGTATACCGTATAGCGTTTGACCATGCGAGGCAAGTTGGTATTGTCTTCCTCGTCTCCCTCGATGTCCTCCGGCTCGTCGTCAGACTCGGCTTCAGTGTAGCTCTTCTCAAACAGTAGCGCGATGTTGTCACCAGCTGCGATCTGAACGTTGGCATCACTGCTATCAAGCTGATCCACAAATGTGTCCATCGCGGCCTCGGTCAGATCCTCGACGTCTTCGAGCTGGGTCGCAAGGAACCCCCACTCTTCGAGCGCTGCAATGACAGCGTGCGCATTGTCTGCCTCGTCGATCACGGCACCGTCCGAAGAAGCAATGTCCAAGAAGAAGTCCATGATTTCCTCCACTTCCTCTTCTGCTGCTCCACCGTAGAATGTTGCCACGCTCAAGGCATGTATCGCCGCGATCTTGGCAGCAGGATAAGGCGAGTCGTTGATCGTGTTCTTGAATGCATCGCGGACAGCGTCGTAGATGGTCTCGGATGGGTCCGTGATGAGGATCAGGGCAATAGCTTTGAGCGCAAACTCGATCTCGCGCTCGCTCTGGCCAGACTTTACGCTTTTGAGCAGTGCCGGCAAGAGACCATTGATCTTGGGCTCGATCTCGGCCTGCGCATAGTGTCGAGTCAAGGTGCTGCAAAAACCCCGCATCGTCTCTTCTCGTCCTTCGGTGGAGCTGCGTTTCCGGTCGCATATCGCTTCCATGCGCTCCTCGAGACTGCCAATCCACGCGTCTGGCTCTGCGTCTTCCTCGTATTCGCTCGGTGCAATCAGGTCGTCGATACTATTGTTACCCCAATCACTGTATTCGCTTTCGTCGTCCGACACGTTCCTACTTGCAACTCGAGAACCACGCGGAGACGATATCGGCGTATTGCCGCGACTGAGCGGCGGTGTGCTTTCCTTGCTTTTCGCCTTCTTCGACACGGTTTTCCCGCTCTCCAATAGAGCCTTCTTTCTGAGGTCATGCATCGCGATCGATTCGGTGGAGGTATTACAGCGTCGCGTTGCGGGTGGTCTTTGCTGTAGAGAATATGTTCAAATGTTCTGTGCGCGTATAGGCAGCAGCATAGGTTGATGTCAATGTATAGGTGGATGTGCGTTGTCCGAGACGAGCTGAGAGAAGTCGCAGGAGAGTGTACGTTCCATTTCTGTGCAAGTTTTTATAGTCGAGGCGGCTAGAATAGAGTGAGCTGGGGAGTGAATAGGCGGTGGATGTGAATTCGTGAAAGCGCTGAGTAAAGAACCGTGGAAGGGTCACCTGCCAATCTGCCTGCGCGCTTTGACAGCCGGAATGCTCCGACAGCCGTGCCAAGCGAAGCAGCAGTTGAGCAGACGACATCTCTGTGAAGCTGAAGCATACCAGCAACAAAACAACTCCACGTCCACGAAACAAGACTCAATCGCAATCATGGTGAAGCCAATTACCGGAGTATGTCGCATTGCCTCATGGAATGGTATAATTACTCGCTGATATTTGCGCAGATGCTCCGAAGGGGCCTCGTTCTCGATCTCTCAGTCGCATTCGGTAAGACCTCGACCGCGCGCACGATGACAAGCAGAGCACCAATGGCTTTTACCGTCACTGGAAAGACTGTACATATGTATAGTGGTTGTGCTGACAGCCATTTCACAGGTCTCGGAACAGCGTTCGGATACGGCTGGTGGTACGGTACGTAGCATGACACACCTGAGTCTCCGCGCGCAAATGGAAGGACACCCTCGCACGACGACACATACCCGGAACGAGAACTCCGATCCATGAACGAGTCACTAACACGAACTTGAAGGCTTCCACGTCCCATCGGTTCGCCGCCGCGATTTGTTCTACGCGAAGCTTGAGGACCAGCGGGCGGAGGGCCAGTAAATCACACGAGCTCGGATGCAAGGTTAGATGGGAAGGAGGATTGAGGATCGATGGCGAGGGCGAATGGCAGGATGTGGACGGGTGACAATACAAGAAGGGAAATGGCATCATCGACTCTTGGGACCGGGAGGAAGTCAGCTGTGCAAATACGACGCCAAATGAAACCTTTTCTGGTTACAAAGCTCCTTCTGAAATCACTTGATAGAGTGGAGTGTGAGAAATGAGAACTTGAGAGCGCGGTTCTGATGCGGCATAATCGATTTTGCTAGCACCTGAGCTCTATACCCTGCCGGCTGACAGTTAAATACTTGACACCTTTGTAGGGCTTGACCTCTGGGCCTAAGCCGCGGCTCTTCTTCGTGTCGATCAGTAGACTCTCCACCTTCAGCCCGCTCGCCAACCATCCCTTGACACTGAAGCTGAGAAGGGCGCATGTTGGCATCAAATCCTTGTTCTTCTCGATCTTCCCATTTCTGTCTGTGCCATTCGAAGGCGTTATCGAGCCAGGATCTCTGTGCTTGGACGACTGGTACGCCCCACCGTTGTCCTCATCGTAGTCATATGTCGTAGCTGACATGCCGTTGATAGTGCCAACATCGGCGTCCTCATCGGAGAGAGGACCTTGAACCGTACATCTCAGGACAACGCCACCAGGACCAAGGTCTTTGGGAGAGATCTTCCACTCGACAGTCGACTCTGCTGCCTGCCAGCTCGCTTCTCCACGAGTCGGTCTCAAATCGCTTACGTTTCGGACTGACGTAGGAATGGGCACGTGGATGGTGAGATCCTCCATAGCCGGCGACTTCGAATCTCCCCCTGGCGGTCTGAACGGGCCTGAACGACTAACACCGAGATTGGACTGTAACGAGGCCGCAGCAGCAGAGCGGGCACTGGAGCTACTCGTAGTGGACTGCGAAACACGGACTTCGAACTCCGTGCCGGTGGAACCCATCCCAGTCGTGATCTCGATCTTCGCAGGGAGGTCCAGATTACTTGAGGAGGGATTATTCGTGGTCAATGGAGTGTCCGATCCGAGCAAGTCTGCTTCGTACCCGCAAAGAGCGAATCTTCCATCCGGAGGCACAAACGACAGCACTCCTTCGCTCTTCCATTTGTTCAGTCTCACACATGGATGGAATACTACCCGTTCCATGACATTCCGTAGTTGATCTCCTCTGTTTCCCATTCCGGCACCTTTCCCTCCAGTCGACAGGCTCAGCAATAAGTCCGGCACTCCACTGACTTTCGACGTGAACGCGATGCTACCATTGGCAAATGCTGCCAGTGGTCTTCCTGATGGTGCGAGCGTGACGGAAAGTGTCTCCACGATGTCCACATACAGCTCGTTACTGGTATGCCGAACATTGCTTCTTCTCCACGGCACTGCCGACCCTTGGCTAGTCTGTGATTGAGCAAGCACTTGTGGACGGTATAGATTTGACGCCCCCGGGCCCTGAAGGGCAGGACTTGCTCCAGGTAGACCCACTCCTCCGAGGAGATTCTTCAGCACTCCAGGACCCGTCTCTACCACGTCTCGCAGCGCATTTGCTTCACCTTGGCAGATCACGCCCGAGTCGGCCATCTCGCCCACGACTTGCGCAACAATATCATAGTTGGCGGTAAGCTTTGTAGAGAGCAAAGGGCTGCCCAGGAATTCTTCTAGCGCATCCGCAACGCGGTGGAGAAATTCCAGAACCAGAAGAGGTTCGATGTCGCTGGAGGAGGGCGACAGCAGTAGTAGGTTGTCCTGAACGACGGAGAAGAGAATCGTAGGCGGGCTCGTGGACGTGAGGTAGATTACGCTCGGCCGCGGAGAGGCATGTTGCAGGTAAAGAGGGAGGAGAGTCGAAGATGGTGGTGGGCGATTCGTATAGACATGATCAAAGAGCAGGTTGCTGCAATGCCATGGTCAGTGGATGCCCTTCCTCGCATGTGAGCCTCCGCAGTACTTACGTACTTGTGCTCGTCGAATATGTACAGCGCTTCGATGACGCTCATTTTGAATCGTGTGCTATCTCATGTCGTTGTTTGATTCTGCTCTTCTGCTCGTCGACTAAGATGGTGTTCATGTGCTTGCAAAGTGAACTGTGGTCAAGGTCAAGTTCACGTTTGTGTCATGGCAATTCCAGCCGAGCTCACTTCCACACTTCCACTTCCAGCACTTTGCGACACACCCTCTCGCATCAACACCCTTTTCTGTTAACTTCCTGGACGAGATCTTGGAGCGAACACAGCCGAATACCATCCCCATGCCAGCGCGACAATCATGGCGTCAGAGCCTGTCAATGCCCACGCCGGCATGAAGCGATCGCGCTCATTTTCGAAGAATGCACATTCGAACAAGAAGCGCAGAGTAGTCCACTCTCTTCACCATGCGCAGGTTCGACCGGCAGGCATTGAAATTGCACCACAGGATCCGCTGTTCGCTCAGGGACAGCTTCTGAAGAGCATAGGAGCAGCGTTAGTACTGGCAGGTTTTGATGGAGTACAGGCGAGCGCGTTGGAGATGTTTCGAGCGCAAGTGGAGGAGTTCATGCTCAGCTTCCTGGGGCAAACCAGCGCATCGATGCAGAACGGGAGACGGACGAATCCGACAGCGTTGGACTTTGCGACGGCCCTCGCCAACACGAGATCTACACACACAGCTTCACTTCTTGAGCCTCAACTCGAGCTCTCTATTCCTGCCGATATATCTTGCCCAGTCATACCCGATCCGGATCCTGCTCCAATATCGCCGCCGGACTTTTTGCACTTGCTCCGACCCCTCATCACCGATCGACCACCAACATACATCCCGAGCCACTTCCCGACTCTACCTCCCCAACATGCCTGGAAGCAAACGGCAGTGTTTCCAGAACGCGAAAAAGATGCGAGGAAGATGCGCGAAAAGGCTACAGAGGAAGGCATGCTCGCAGAGAACGCGCTTAGGAGGCTCGCTGCTGCTGCGAAGACTGGCGCCATGAACGCAGAGAGAAAGAGGCACGATGCCCTTAGTGGTGTCGGAAAGGTTCGCGACGGGGCTCGCAATGGAGTGTACCGTGGCAGAGCTGGTGTTGGAGCTGCGGATGACACGTTCGCGGAAGTTCTGGATGACATTGGTAGCACAGATGAGGTTGTGGACCTGGACATGGATGGCACAGCGACCATCGAGGATGGAGTAGATTTGGGAATGCCCGAAGGCGTTGCTGTCAATCATGAGCTTGGCCACTGGCGGAAGCATGGAACGAGAAAGGCGATCAGAGGATGAGATCCGACTGAGCGCCTGAGATTTGCATGTTGTAGTTTTGAGCATGGCGCTGGCGGATTTGAATCAATATCAAGCAGCGTGAAGCTGCAGAGTGCGGCAGTATCGCACTTCAAGTATCTTCGTCGTAATCCTCGATTCCCAAACAAATGACATGCCGCGAGATGAAGTGATCACGTAATGCCTTCTCTTCACACGACCTCATCTCTCGTCTTGCTTGTCAAAACGTCCTTCCCATGCCGTTGTCTCCACCGTCAAACCATCCGCACACCTGCATACTCACATCAGTCCCATTGCTAAGGCGCCAGGGTCCAAAGCGCGACATTCACGTACTGTCGAAAAAGCCGCAGCACTGGATCACAAACGATCTTGCTCCTCTTATCCTCTCTGGGGCCATTGAGTTCACAATTGTACTGGACCAACTCCTTGAGGTCGCACTTCTTCAAGTCTGAGACCGGTGATTTTCGTGTCTTGCCATCGGGTAGGTGGTTGATGTGGCTTGTGAGCTCGCGGGCGTGGAAGGCCTCGACTAGTGGTGGCATTTGATGCTCTCCGCTGTGCGGCTGCCTGGCGACCCTCGACACACGACAGACTCCTTCTTGTCCTTCGTCGATGAGGCGTTCGCGGTGATGGTCTCAAGTCCTCGGGTGATGAATGAAGCAAGATGAGTGCAGCAACTCTGGGGAGGAAGCTTCTCAGTGAGGTGGAGGAGGTCGGGCTAGACGAGGTTCGTCCAGCATCACGAATCGAAGTATTGCCAAATACTGACAACTTGTAGATACTGAACTCTCTTCGAAGCAATGACAACGAGACAACTTCCACACACTTCGGCGTACCTCCGCTGGACACAATGCTCAAGAACATGAGCGAATTTCGGCAGTCCAATATGCCGCCAGTGTTGGAGCTCATATCACTGGTCTCAGGAGGCGGCAAGACACACCTCCTCTACCATCTCACAGCGATTGCAAGCCTACCCAAGGCTCAAGGTGGGAGACAGTCCGCCGTGGTGATCATCGACACAGACGGTAGGTTTTCCGTTCCTCGCCTCGCAGAGCACGTCAAACTTCTCCTCGCACAACACTCTGCCCAAGATCCCGCCAACACTTCTCCACCACCTTCCTCTGATATGGAAGAGACCATTCACGCCGCGCTGCGACACGTCCACATCTTCCATCCGCACTCCCTCGCCTCCACAACTGCTACGCTCCGTTCTCTCCCGACCTACCTCTTCAACCCTACAGCGCACCACTCCTTCGACCGCGCCGTCGCCTTCATCGCTCTCGACTCCGCCTCAGCATTCTACTGGCAATACCGCTCGGAAGTCGACGACGCCGCACTGGTCCCGCCCTCGGGTATCGCGGGCAGCAACAAATCATCACGAGCCTACACCGACCTGCTGTCCGCTTTCAGGCACGCCTCCAAAGTCCTGAATGCACCTTTGATCTTCACGAATCGACATCTCGGTGCCCTGAAAGATCCCAACTCCATGGGCCCTTCTTCTCGATCCTTTCGTCCGCCGCTGCCACCTCCCTGGCCGAATGCGCCGACGTTGAGATTGGTCGTACATCGTGCTGGGGTGCGGAAATTGCCTGTGCAGATTAGTGTGGAGGAGGCGAGGAGGGAGAGTGAGACGAGGCAAAAGGTGGTGCGGGAAGGGAAGTTTGAGTGTTTTGTTGATGAGTTCGGAGTGGAGGAGAGAGTGCTGCAGAGGCTGAGGGTAGATGGAGCGGGATTTGACTTCAGGATTACGGCAGACGGAGTCGTCTTGCGGATTGAAGTTGCGAGTGCGGATGCAGACGCGGACCTGTCCCACGAGACAGAGACTGCGACAGATCGAGGCAATGGGGAATGAGCTGTGAAGACTTCGTCATCAAACGTGCTTTTTGGGTAAGGTATAAGATCGTCTATCTAATGCTTGCGTGCAGCTCAGCGAGGGACTTTGATGATCGCTTCGCAATGTACTGCCCTGCTCTCGTTCGTGGTAAAAGAGAGTGCACCTCAGTGTGCTCTCGTGTCGTCAAATGTCCCTCCGAGAAGGTTGAAAGTACAGCAGTCCGCTTAGCCATGAATTTCCCCCACTTGGGTCCGTGCGACCTGTGTCGTTTCGATTCCTCGGTATGCGCATGTCCTCGCTGCAGAGTCCTGCCCGTTATGCGCAGCACTCCAACAAGCGTCGTATCCTCCACTTCCGCGAGATTTGAGTCGCTGGCTCTTTACAAGTCGGCATCCTCCTCGTCGGGCAGGGGCATGGCGGAAGCGTCCTCCATCTCCTTCTGGTACTGAGCCATGGCGGCCTGATCGACCTGGACCTCTGGTGGGGCAAGGGCTGGCGCAGCGACGAACTCCTGTAGATTTGTTAGTTCTGCTTCCCGGGAAACATCTTCAATGCTGCACTTACAAGAGACTGGTTGCCAACGAGCTTGCGCGCGAGCCAGAGGAAAGGCTTCTCGAAGTTGTAGTTGGACTTGGCGGAGATGTCGTAGTACTGGAGGTTCTTCTTGCGGTGGAAGGTGATGGTCTTGGCCTTGACCTTGCGCTCCTTCACGTCGACCTTGTTGCCGGTAAGGACAATCGGGATGTTCTCGCAGACGCGGACGAGATCGCGGTGCCAGTTGGGCACGTTCTTGTAGGTGATGCGGGATGTGACGTCGAACATGATGATACCGCACTGGCCGTTGATGTAGTAGCCATCACGAAGACCGCCGAACTTCTCTTGGCCTGCAGTGTCCCAGACGTCGAACTGAATTGGGCCCAAGTTCTGCGCTTCCTATCAGTCTGCGCTCATTGTATGTCTCCTTCTCCATGATATTTCTTACCGTGGTGAATCCGAGAGGGTGGACCTCGACTCCGAGCGTAGCAATGTACTTCTTCTCGAACTCTCCGGTCAAATGGCGCTTGACGAAGGTGGTCTAGATATTGACATGTCAGTCTCTGGTCCATCATCTTCATCACTGCCTGGTGTGCGCAGATTGCAGTCTCTTGTCCACAGGACTACCCACCTTTCCGGTACCGCCGTCGCCGACAAGCACAAGCTTGAAGGTAGGAGTCTCGGCCATTTTGCTGTCGTGTGCGGGGATGTTTTGCGAGTGAGCGTATGCGCGGTCGTTTCCGTGCGTTGAGTGCTGAGGTGCGAGGCCGTATGTAGGTCTCGTCGATGTCGAAGTGGTGTGTGGCTGGTCGTCCGTGGTGATTGATGTCAAGAAGTGGTTGGGGAAACAGAAGTTGTGTTTGTCTGCTGGAAAAGGCTAATCATTAGGCGGCGGGCAGTTGACGCCTAAGGCAGCAACGAGGAGTGACGAAATTCGCAGGTGTCAGCACATTCACTTCCATTCTGCTTTCACATGCTCCCGTTGTCATGCAAATTTCAGGAGCCAGTCACGACTGGAGTATACTGCTTTGTCCAGTAAGTCAATGGGCACACGTCAGGTCTACGACGTGGAACGAGTGACAGCACATGCAAATCAGCCCGATTAGCAGCACATGGAACTCCAGGGATCAGTGGCGCCCAAAATTCACTCGATAGGCATACCGGAGATGTATTGTCTCGAGCATACTTCCTCCTGATGCTGCCACAGTCCGTCCATGTAGACTGCAATGGGTCCGGTACGAATCGAGCCTTACGTATAGCCATGTCTGTCTTCACTCACTTCTGCTTTGACATGCTCAATTGCTCGAATCATTCTTCGCCCTTAGTCGTCCTCCGCAGATCCACAAACGGGCCATGGCTGTTACTGATATGCCCAACGACAAGAACGCAAGCAATGAGTTGCCCCAGCCGTACTCCAGCGCTGCGTACATACTGTCCGCGAACAATGGGAACGCAAACGCGAGCATACTGCTGAGGAACTGGGTCGCCGCCGACGCCGAGCTGACATGCTCAGGATACGAGTCCATGACATAAGCTCTGAGCACAGTCGTAAAGACTTGCATTCCCATCGTCAGAATGGCGGCACCGATGTCCACCACGATACAAGAGAGCCGGGACTGAGCAGCTCAGCCATAAAGCAGAAATCCCAATGGCGGGATTTGCAGCTCAGGTGAAGATTGTCCTTCGGCGTGACTGGTGAGGACCTTGTATAGGTAGTCCATCAAGGGACCGCAGAACTGGGCGCCCGCTATCTCGCCGATCGCCAGGGCGATATAGTGGAGACTTGATATTGAGACACGCTGGTGGTACTTGCTCACGAACAGATGGGAGAAAGACGCCAGAGCGAAGTACAGCAACCCATAATTGAGCCCACCGAGTATGGCCTGAACTTGAATGGTGGGATGGAATATAAGCAGTCGCAACGGACGAGTGGGACTCATGGCTAGAACTCCCATCGCGGAACGATCGTTTGTTACCTCGGTGGCCGTGTGGTATCGCACGTCACCAGTGTCTTTCCGAAGCTTCTCGGCTCTGCGATGGAGCAAAAGAGGCGCATACGTTTCGTACACAATCGGCAGGGTGACGACCTCTGCAACAGCTTGAAAGATCGTTGTAGACCAGAACATCCAGCGCCAGGTCGTGTACTCGACGATGAAGCCGCCGACGATGGGCCCAATGGCTGCTCCAGCGCGCGGTATGAGGAGATACAGACTGAGAGAGCGTCCTCGCTGCTCGTTTGGCCAGACATCAGCTAGCACACCATACGCCACAGTGTAGACTGCACTTGCGCCAAAGCCGGCTAGGAGACGCGAGGCTATCAAAAGACCTTGGAATTCGCGAAGGCGCAGACGAGATTCCAGGCGAGGAACCAAATGTTTGTGATATTAATAACCTTCTTCCTGCCATAAACCTCGCTCAATGGACCGATCACCAGAGGGTTCAACGCGGTTGCCAATACGTAGGCTGATAGTGCCATAGTGCCATCGAGGTTCGTCATCCTCAAGTCGGTCGCAATGACTGGTATGCCCGGCGCCATGATCTCGATGCAGCCATGCGGCCATCAGTATGGGATCGGCTGCGAGCGCACGTCAACGAAACGACTTACGGTTGAGCTCATAATGCGATTGAAACCTTGAGCCGATAAGGCAAGTGTGACAGCCCATTTTGTTCTTCGATTCCATTGTCGCGAGTCGTCTGAGTCGCCTTCTGCGAAGCGGACAAGGAAGTCTTCGCTTGGAATCTGACTTGAGAGCACAGTCAGTTCATGCTCTTTGGGAGAGTCTGGCATTTTCGACTGTTCAACCGCGTTCGAGAGCAAGTATTGTGCATCTGCAATTAGTCGAAAGAGGGTTTCGTCCATCTGCAACTCACAATTCATTTATCTCAACAACGGCACAGAGCTAATGCACCATCGCTCGTTCCTTGCCGATGCCGGACATCTTTCCATAAAGGATGCACATAGCACACCCATGGCAGCCTTGGATGAAGCTCAAAGTGGCTAGGTAGCCAGGCGTGCGTCTCATCACAGAAGACTGGCGGCCTGCTATCGCTCCAGCGCCGTTTCGTCGCCCGTCTGCTACGGATGCCCTTCAATCCACGTGTGTATGTGCCGGGGTTCCCGGCCTAGAATCCGGCTAGGGCCACTCCGCATTGTAGCGCCGTGAAGATCTTTGGCCGTGAGGAAAGTGGACCCGGAGGGGCGGAGGGAGGGGCAAACTGCTTCAGAAGATTCCAGCTCCAGAGCAACCTAATTGTGCATTCGCCGGGATGCCATTTTCGGGTCTCTGGCGAGCTGTCAACTGGCCGAGTGAGATGCGGAACCTCGGAACACTTGACACTTGACCAAGACATTTGTGTGTTCTGGTGGTGTGATGGAATAAGGTGAGGTCGCATCGCAAAAAGAACGGAACAGAAGCAACCACGCTAAAATTGACCAGGGTCCATCAAAAGCCATGCGGCTGGGGCGCCAGCGAGTGGATGGAGCGAACGGTGCGGAATGCAGGCGAGGGCCATCTCTCGCGCGCTGAGCGTGAACTCGGCATGGACTCGGAGAACACGCATCGCTGATGAGGGCTCGTTCAGGGGAGTACCACATCAGCCACGCTGACAGCCAAATGGTAGTACTGACGGTAAAGCGCGAGACCTGTGAGACAGTCTCGTATTGAGTGGAATGTATTCGACCATCCTTTTGATGGACAAGAAAGCACAGAAGAGAGCGGCGGCGTGGTAACTTTCCAATCGGCCCACCTCTCTGCACTCCGTAGCTGGCTGGAACTACTGCACGCGCCTGCACAACGGTAGCTCAGCCGTGCACTAATAACCAAATCCTTTGACCTCTACCGTAGGAACTGTTTCTCAACTCACATACTCCTCTCACCTTCGCGCGACCACAGACGACAGGACGACCGCCTTTCACACCTTCCTGGACGATCGCTGGACACGTCGCTCTACGCTTGGACCATACCACATTGTGTGTGCAAGAGGATGGGAGCATCAGAATCACCAGGCTTCACGGTTGTTGCAAGGCTATAGGCCGATCGCAGTCACAGGCCTGGGAGCAAGAGTTGGCTACCGCGTAGAACAAGACAACATCGAGACCGCATGCCGAAACTCAGCTAGGCCTTCGCGACAATTGCGATCGGCTTGCCGTGGAATCGCCGACGTGTGCGGCATTGGCTCCGACCATGCGGATACCCATTCGAGTCCAGCTAGGGAGCATCATCCTCCTAGCATCACTCGTCGGCCTCGCCGTCATTTCAATCGCAACATGGATATTCACGCACAACTTCGTCCTCCAGCTCCGGGTTTCCAGACTCGAGTTCACGGCTTCGCTGAAAGCAGCCCAACTCTCGTCGAACCTTGACTTGTATGGCACGTCCGCAACGACTATAAGCACGCGAGTCACGATTCAGAATGCTTTTCAGCGCTACTACGCCACTGGGAACAACACGCTCGAGAACTGGATAAATCCATTAAGAGACATCCAAGCCGCCATCAGTTCCGACGCTTCCCTGGGCCAGTCTTTGTTGTTACAAGCACGCTTGTGGCAAAGGAGCTCAGATGGTCTTGGAAGTTCTGGTGGTCTATTGAACGGTTCGTGTTGAAGGCCACAGTGAATAACTTGTAGACTGATCAAATGTGTAGTCTCGGCGGACGGTGTATACGAGGCCGGTGTGCTGTTACCAGGCTATCTCTACCCGAACGGCAGCGCGATTCCATTTGGTGCTAATGATACCGATGTAAGATCGAGACAGGCGCACAATGCAAACTTGAAGCTGACCTCACTCCAGGCCGGTCCCTACGGATACCCGCCTCCGCTTTACCCTAACCTCACTTACTTCACCGAGGCTTACAACTCGACGTACGATGTGTACAAAGCTTCGTACGGAGGTCGAACGCTCGAGCCAGGCGCACCGCTACTTCTTGGACCGTGGAGCATCAACTCATCATTCTCCTTGATGTCTCTTACGGTGCCTGTCACGAATAACACCAACGAGATTGAGATCCTTGGATACCTGACAGTTGTTCTTGATGCACGCCTGATTGATCAGGTCACAAATTCTGTTCAAGGCCTAGGGAAGACCGGTGAGACTTTACTCCTGGGCCCGGCTGCTCGCAACAACCATTTCAACGAAACTATCATGACGAGTATTGGCGACAAGACGAGGATGGACTTTGACGTTCAATACATCGTTCCCGTCAATGCTACCCGCTCCAGTAAGAAGCAAAGCCCGGCGAGGAGTATAGCTACACCCGCTTTCAGCGCTAGTCAATTCCCAGTCATATACGAAGCCCTAGCGCTCACGCTCCAAAGCAACAGCATGGCGGATGTGTCTGGTGGCGACGTCCGCGCCAAGAATGAAGCCGGCGAGAAAGTCAGCGTCGGTTATGCCCTCCTGGACCGTAATATGGTGGATTGGATTGTGGTCGTGTCCATGAGTCGAAAGGAGGTGTGGCAACCCATCAACACATTGCGGAACGTCATCATCACATGTCTCTTCGCAACAGCGGCGATGATGGCCGTGTTTTCATTCGGTCTTGGACACTTCGCTTCGCTGCCTATCATCCGGCTCAAGCAAGCCACGCTCAGATCGATGGACCCGCCGAGCGCGAGTCGCTCTTCTTTCGATTCCTTCGCCTCTGGACGGGCCGATGGCGAAGACCGCGGTGATGTTGATCCGAATGACGGCCCCGACGAGACTCTCGCACGCAAAGAAGGACTCGTGGCCTTCGCCAATCCAGTCACGAAATGGCGACAAAAACGAAGTGAAGCCTCTCGAGCACGCCGCGATGAACGCAGCAAGCGTGTCTTTCGAATTCCGGGAAAAGTCAAGGAGCGCAAACACTGGGCAAAAGACGAGCTCTCAGAGCTCTCCGAAACGTTTAACTCTATGTCGGACGAGTTGATGATGCAGTATACGAAGCTGGATGTACGTACTGAAGCATTGGCTTGGAAGGCAGACGCATCTAACGAACTTGCAGGAGAGAGTGCAGCAGAGAACAGCCGAGCTCGAACTCAGCAAGAAAGCTGCAGAGGCTGCGAATGAGAGTAAAACACTCTTCATTGCCAATTTAAGCCACGAGCTCAAGACGGTAAGTTCTCCAAGGGCAGAAGGCCTGAGGCATGTTCCGAGATGGCTTCGAGGGCCATGTCAGGTCTCAATCGGCATTGCTGCATTGCTGTTTAAGCATAGCTGACTCCTTTTATCAGCCCTTGAATGGTATCCTCGGCCTCTCTGCCGTCTGTATGCAGGAGAACGATCCACTTCGACTGAAGCGATCCTTGGGCATCATTTACAAGAGCGGCGACCTGCTTCTCAACTTGCTCACAGACCTCCTTACCTTCAGCAAAAACCAAGTTGGCCAGCACATAACCCTGGATGAAAAGGAGTTTCGCTTGCGAGACATCAGCTCACAGATTCTGGCGATCTTCGAAAAGCAAGCGAGGGAAGGACAGATTGATTTGCGAGTTGAATTCGAAGGCGCGCAGAACGCGACCCTGGATGATGAATTCCCCGAACGAAATCCAACGACTGGGCCCGCTGAAATTCGCCTGCGCGACATGATACTCTGGGGCGATATTCACCGTCTGCTCCAGGTCGTCATCAACCTCGTTAGCAACTCGTTAAAATTTACGCCGCCTCAAGGATCTGTGGTCTTAACAGTCCGATGTCTTCCAGAAATACCGGACCTGGGAAGTCGTACGCCATCGATAAATTCGCGTCCTTCACGGCACAATTCATCCCGTCAAAGAGCTTCGGCATCGACCACGCGCCTTAGTACGGCGAACGCTATCAACGCGAAGGACAAGCCGCATGCCATGTCGCATGTCACGGAGCGAGCGCAGTCTCCGCCGCCTGGGAGATACGTTTATTTTGAATTCTCCGTGGCGGACACTGGGCCTGGCATTCCGGAGTCGATGCAGGATAAGATCTTTGAGCCGTTTGTTCAAGGAGACCTGGGCCTCTCGAAGAAGTATGGTGGTACAGGGCTCGGATTGTCAATTTGTTCTCAGCTTGCTAGCCTCATGCGCGGAACGATACGCGTGCGAAGCACGATTGACGTTGGCAGCACCTTCACAATGAAGGTCCCGTTACGACTCCTCCAGTCGCGGCGAGAAAGCTCTGCTACCTCGCTCGCGGACGGCATACCAGGTTCTAGCAGAAGCGCCTCCTTTGACGAAGATCGCCCAATCACGCACGGACCTGTGGAATATAGCGAGAGTCCCATCGCCGAGGTTCCTCCACCACCAAAGGTTCCGACAGCAGGCGGTGTCCCCACAGGCGGCGTGAGCAACGATTCTCAGCCTCGCCTCGTCGGTCTCAGCCAGCCTTTCTTCGCGTCCAGCCAACCCATGGAATCACCAGGTTCCCAGCCCGGCGCCATGAAGCATGTCACGGGCCAAGCTTCTAGGAGCGATCGCATTCGAGTGCTTGTCGCCGAGGACAACAAGGTCAATCAAGAAGTTGTCCTGCGCATGCTCAAGCTCGAAGACATCTACGATGTGACGGTGGCCAAAGACGGCCAGGAGGCTCTCGACCTGGTAAAAGAGTCTATGCGCGGCGATGAACGCAAAGCTTTCAACCTCATCTTCATGGACGTGCAGATGCCGAATGTGGACGGCTTGCAGAGCACGAGGTTGATCCGCGAGATTGGCTATCAGGCGCCAATCGTGGCGTTGACGGCGTTTGCGGAGGAGAGCAACATCCAAGATTGTCTGGACTCAGGCATGAACTACTTTCTCTCTAAGCCCATCCGCCGACCACAGTTGAAGAAGGTATTGAAGGAATATTGCGCGCCGATACCGGAGGAGAATGAGGAAGCCACCACGCCAGTGGACGAGCGGAGAGGCAGTTTGAACACAACCATTGTGATGGTCAATGGGCCACCCGCGAACGGCAGCACGGATGCTCATCCGCCCGAGGAGGAGATATCGAAGGATCACCAACAGGACCGGAACGGAAAATAGATGGCGACGACGACAGATGACGATATATGAGATTTTGACTTTCCCACGGCCTTTGGAGGAGCAAGGGCACGGGAGCAGTGCCAACGGATTTGGTTTTACTGATCGAAAAGAGCGAAGGCGCTTCAGGAGTTCAAAAGACCAGGTTCTGTTTGGGCCTGGATTTCGATTTTCCACATTTAAAGAACGAGTCCAGGACTCGGAAAATTACGACAGTGTGTGTATACTACAAGACAGACAGAGACAGGCAAGATCCCGCAGCGGGTAGAGGACTCTATTCAACGACCTCGCTCATTGTTGACTTCTACAGATCTCGAGTTCCAATCCCTCGCACAGCGCGGTGAGCCCTACGATCCTCTCGTCCAGGCCTTGTAGGTCTGTAGTGATGCCGGCGACATCAGTCCCGCCGATGCCATGCCGTATTGCTTCGGCTTGCCGTTGTATACTTTCGAAGGCAAGGGTTTGGAGCTGCCGGAGTTCGTTCTGCAGATGGGAGAGAATGGTGTCGGGAGAATAGGCTTGGGCATTCGGATCTAGGGAGGAAAGGATGGGCCGTAGATCCGGTATTGAGGAGCGGCTGCCGGCTGTTGTGCAGGAGAGTAGCGTGTCGTAGAGGTGATGGAGTGTTTGGTTCGGACGGCCATCGATGGACATTGTGCCTGGCTCCAGTCGTATGTCGTTGTAGGAGACGTCTTCCATTGTATGATCACATTCAGGAGCTGTCCACGATACTGACTCGTTGTGAGACTCGTCCGTGTCTTCGTTGATGTTGAGTGCTTGCATTGGGTTGGTGAGCCGTCTCTTCCCGCATGTTGGCCTTGATTGTTCGTGCAGTTCACCGGCCTTTCGTTTATTGCAGACCATGTTTGGCGATCGTGGATGTCGGGATAGGATCTTGTGTTCAAGAGGTGAGGCTGTTGGTAGATGTTGGTGGCGGGTAGATCGTGGTTCACAATCACGCCATCGTGTGGGGAGCGTGGTCTAGACGAGATCTGTTCCTCGGCCACGAGGACGACATCAGAACTAATTCCGGGCTAATGCAATGAGAAAGACGACAGAAGGGTATTGTTGTATTCACCAAATCTGAATATCGTACGGGCGTCAACATCTCGATCGTAAAGATCTCGTTCACATCGTCAAGGCATAAACTCATCTTCAAAGCCAGGCACCACCACCTTCAAACCCATTACCCAGCGAATCTTCCTCTCCTGCCCCGGTCTGCCATTGTGGACCCATCCAATACTGTCCTGCAGTGGTCGCGCCTGGAGGATGAATGGCCGTGGAGTCGACTTCAGTTCCAAACTGTCGGACTAGCTGGTCCCAATTCTCCCAGTTGAGATCTCCGGATGTGTCCATGATTGAGAAGTCATTGTCAAAATTCATGACGCTACCAGCTTGCACGTCTGAATTTGGTATGATCCCTTGACCTGTGTTCGATGCCTGGGAAAGGTCATCAAAGCTGAAACCAGTTGACCCGTAAGCTGTCGAAGGATCTCCATACGATGCTTTTATTGGTTGGCCGCCGGTGGGCGTCAGTGGGAAGTTCGCGCTCGCATTGTGTATACCGCGCATATCCGCTGGCTGCTGAAGCATATTGGCACTCAGACTTGTAACATCCATAAGATCTTCGGGCTCCACATTCGACTCCTTGGGCGACCGCAAGAGCTCATGCTTATCAAGCGGAGCCTGACCGAATGTTGGACCACTCGAAAACCGCTTTAGCTGGGCTGCGCTCAGAGGAGCCCGAGTCATGGTCGGCTTGTTGGCATGCTCAAACATGGGATTGACATTTGGTGTGTAAATTCTCGTGGCGGCCATTCCAGGGGCCTGTGCGGTCTCCAGCAGCATCGCCTCATGCCTAGCATTTTGCGCTTTGCGATAAAGCTTATTCAGCGGTCGCCACAAATGCCCAGTATTGAGATTTTCCGCAGCGTTTTCGCCCCAGCTAGCATTGCGAGTGTTCTCAACGGCGGCCCAAGCACGTTCCACCATTGGACCTGTGGTACGGTGGCAGAGCTCGGACAGAGTGAAGGCGAGTGCATGCCACTGGACATAGGTCCTGAAGAGCCAGCTCCATTTCTTCGTTCTCGGCTCGGTCTCCAATAGCAGACTGTACTCTATATTCTCCAAGCTGGTGATGAACAATTTTTCCCGTATTGCGTCCGGTAGCGAGGCGCCCCCATCTCGTCTTTGGTATGGATGGTAGACCATGAGCCACATCTTGCTCATCATGAGTCTTGCAACAGTTGCTGTCACCCAGTAGAGTGGCACGGCCATGTCACAGTGCTTCAAGTATGTCTCTTCGAGGCGTTGGTGGCATTCAGTGATCCATCTCTCCTTGTCTTCTAGCGTCACAGATTGTAGATGCGCCTCGCATGCTTTGGTCGGCCCCGGAGGAATGTAGTTGAGCCTTCTGAAGGTATTTGATACTTCGAATCTCAGCAAAGAAAAGGACATGTCGGTGCAGCCTTGCCGCTGGGTTGGAAACTCTTTCATGCTCGGTGTGAGATCGGTATCGTTGCAATTGGTCGGCAACTTCGTATCGAAGGCGGACTCGATAATTGTCGGGTCACAGCCGTGATCTTCGCTTGCCCTTTCAGTGCGAAGTATGGACGTCAGCAGGTGTCTAGGACATTCATGTAATCAAGAAGACTTTCGAGAACATCTGCTCTATGTCTTCCGTCCTTGGTCACCCACCTCACGTCAAGAATACACACTTGCCACCAAAGTCTCCGGCGCATCTCGACTTCGAAGGGCGCCAAACCGAAGTGCGTCCCATCTCGATGTATTCCGAGAGTTTGCGAAATTCTCACCACGAGTCCCGAGAGGGTCCAGATGACTCGCGCCTGGATAATTGTTAGCGATGGCTCGGAGGCGAGAGATATCACGGCAGAGGAAGACCTGGCATAGCCCGAGAGACGATCTTGGACCGCAGCAGGCGCTCTGCCGTTGAATTTCCTTACATCGCTATTGCGTCGAAGACACATGAGGAATATGACGAAAGCTTGCAACACCACGAGCTCCTCGGTATTGAGGAAGCCTGCCCGTGCAAGTGCTTGTTCGACTGCAAAGCGATATCGAGACAAGAGAACAGACTTCTCCTCACCCAGCTTGAGGAGGCATTCGCGACCAGAGAGACTGGTGGTAGCGCTGTAGTAGACCGCGAAAAGAAGACACTCGAAGCCTTTAGACAAATTCGGCAAGTGGTTCGCTGCGCTCAAGATCGTAGGCTCCAGTGTAGGGATATGGATGAGCTTAAGGATCGGATCTACGCGGTCCTTGTAAGTTTCCCAATATGATTCAATTTGAGTCGACGGAGGATGCAAGCTCAACAAGTCAACACTTTGCGAGCTGAAGCCGAAGACGAAGCCCTGTTGGCTGCTCTGGGCCTGTGTCTGCGCTCCCGGAGATGGCGTGTCGTCCTCGTCACTGGATTGATTGAGAATGCCTTTTAGATCCTCCACTTCATTGGAGAGATTGGCCCCTTTGTTGATGTTAGCTCGTGGGCAGAGGGAATGTAGCTGATAGACGCAAGTATACTCGCAGGACATTCCACCCTACACTTGACTTACAGAACGAATTATTGATATACCGAGATCTGCCTTCATTCACGACTAGCCTGCCGAATCGATTCTCGAATCGTCCCCTCTGTTGATCTTCCACCCATCTGCTTTTCGCTGCGAACTCTTCTTTCTTGTCCCGGGTCCGCGGTGTCCCGTTCGCGACAGTCTTATCTGTTTCACCAATTGATCCAGGACGACTGGGTCCATTGACCCCTCGCGCGCTCTCGTTCTCTGCATGCTCTTTCTCGGGCACCTCCACTCCCAGGCCCTGAACCACGCCCTCCAATCTCCTCAGCCGTGCCAGCAGCTCTTTATCGCGACCACCTTCGACTTTCCTCGACTTCCTGGGCGCTCGTCCTGGTGCGGGAAACACACACTTGATATGCGCCCTGCTACAATTCCTACACGGGTGCAGCTTTTCGCACCTTACCTTCCGTCTACGGCATGTCACACATGATCGAGGATTCAGCTGACGGCCTTGTGTATCGACCTGAGGCTTCGACGGTGCTGTGTCGCTGATCTCTGCTCCATCTTCCAGGATCTCCGACCTGGCTATCGAAGGAGTGAGCGTGGACGGCGGCAGGCCGGGTAGAAAGTCGGACGGAGCCAAAAGAGCTGCCGGGTTTGTAGAAGGGGCCTCGCGGGATGCCATCGGTCCCAAATGCCAGGATATGTCGTCCAGTGAGGTGAGCGTCTCTCAAGTTGAGTCGCGCCGGCCAAGAGAAGATGCTCCCATCCCGAGTCGCTCGTGGCATGACCGATCCCGAATCTTTCACACGGACGACTGATCCATGCGGAGGTGGGTCCGTGGCAGCCCGATCCAACATTGACCTCTCCTTTCATGTCGCATCGAACACCTCAACTTATGATTGACGGCATGACTGCAGTAGCTTCTTGAGGAGCTGAATGCATGAAGGGAATGACTTTGACATCTTGAACGACGGCTCTGAGACGACTCCTTTTCTTGGGAAGGCTCCACATTTGCGCCATCGACCTGCCTTTTGTTGCCTTCCAAGACTCTTCAGCATGGCAGCCATTGAGGGTTACAGCATCCCCTCTGAATCCTCGGTCTGGAGACACCAAAGAGATGTCGGAAGTACGCTCGTCGTATGCTTGGCCTGCTCCGCTTCTCTTTGCTTTGACTTTGCTATTTGGCTCCGGCAGAGAGAGCACTTTGACCACTTGGTTAGACCTCCTTCAAAGGCCGAGAATGCATAAATAACTTCTCTCCAGTTACAACCCGACTTTCGCACCCAGTTCATTCGGTGAGTATTCTGTCAAGAGGGCTGGAAGGATCGATCGAAAGACCAAGATCGCAGAGGACAATTGCTCCGAGTGAAAAAACCACGCAGATGATTCGTGCAGCTACAGACAAACAATGCTTGTTAATACTAATGCTGCTCAACTCGTTCCCCAGCAGACGTGTCAACTTTGAGTAGCGATCAGCATGGCATCGAAGCAAGAAGAGCAAGAGGCTCCTACCACGCTACGTCCATGTCATATCATAAGACTTGCCTATCCTGCTTACAATTACGACGACGATGCTTTTTCATTGCCACAAGGCTCAAGAGTGATAGAGCCGATACTCAACGCAACGTCCAATGTTAGCGAGCGGCACGAACCTATAGGTCTCATCGGGTATCGGCAGGGAGACGATCGTACGCTTTACGATGCCACGGATCAGGCGAGCTTCGCCTATGTCACAAATACTGACCAATTGGCCGCCCGACATTGCTTCAGCGACGACACGCTTGCCAGTGCGGCTGCCTTCGTCAAAGATGTCAAAGATGCTTCGGCATTCGTCGGGAGCACAGCAATTCTGATCGATACAGTGGTCGTTCAGGATCAGCAAGGAAAGAGGACGAAGACTTTGCTGATTGAGAAGAGTACAGTATTCGAGCGACCACGAAGCGCTACTTTCCCGCAAGGTGCCCTGACGGCCATCAGAAGTTCCAAGCTTGTATTGCCCGTCGTTGCCAACGTGCTTCCATCAGCGCTATGCTCGGAACAATGGTATGCGGACATCGGCAACCTCATCAATCGCACCACCGACCACGCGGTCCGCCATGTCCATTTGAGCATGTCTCGGAAAGGAGTTCGAGAACAGGGAACGTACTCGTGGAAACTCCGTCGCTCTTCAACACTTGAGAAACTCATCGACAAAAGATACGCTCCAGTCGCCATCTCGGAATTGAGATTCATGCACGATCGTTGTACGATATGTCACGGCGGCTTTGACGAGAAGGACCACTCGCCGATGCGAAGAAGAAACACCGACTTTAGCACGACTGGGCGGAACTGTCTGATAGATGAATTCCAGCGCACATCGTCGTGCGACGATGACGGAGTTCCAGACCAAGACCCAGCGCTGATGCTTGCTGAACTCAAACGGGGTACAGTCACCGTGGAGATGCCCCACGACGCTAGTTACAGTGTGTGGGAGATGCTCGAAAGAGGCTATGCGGATCTCGACAGGGAGCCGGTGCGTGGGGATCCAGACGTCGTGACAATGGATGGAGCATTTCTCATCGCGGCGTGGAACTGGATTGTCGGGCACGCGAAGGAGGAGGAAATTTCGTCAACGCCACAGCACCTGCGAGTACTCGAAACCCCCGAGTTCGCGGTCGTCGAGGAGGCGATCGTCGACGCCCTGGAACGCACGCGTCTGACGCTTCAAATCTCCCAATGGTACGACTACCTCATGAAAGTAGCCGTCCGTGGTCTTAATCGACAATCCAGTAGCTGGAACAGTTCCGTAATCAGAGCGATGATGTGAACCTTATGGTGTTCAAGGGTCGACCCGGGTTGAAGGCATTGGTGAGCCACGTCTTGCAGCGTACCCTTCGGACGTGGCAACTGCGCGAATGCAAAAGGTGCAAGGTGACCGAGAAAATCTGGCACTGCCACGGGATGCGGCATTACTATAATCGGGAGGCTTTCGATCGGTGGATGAAGGAGGTCAAGGCCCGAGTCCAGTCTGCTGGAGAAGACGATGATGATAGCGATGCCACTCTCAAATGCTGAGATCGCGCGGAGTGGTGACCACAATATGCCATCGTGTGCGCGGGCACCTCGATCTTGCCGCTTTCCAAAATCTCATCCCTTCGTCTTCAGACGTCTCCTCCCGTGCTCCCTCACGATGCCATCCAGTATACTCCTGACCTGCTTACATCCGTCCAACCCCACACTGATCATTGACTCCAACCTCGTCGCTTGCACCCTCGTTTCCATGATCAGGACATTGACCTTGTCCTCCCCTCCACTCGTGCCCATCGTCAAAAACGGCAATTCCAACTCTTCCGCGCCATTGAGATCCAGTAATGGATCGGCATCCTCATCGTTCGATGCGTAGCTCGCTGTTGAGCCCGTTGTGCAGGCCGCGATGTAGTCGGTCATGGGAACACCTGCGTCGACCAGAGCAAGTGTCGCGGCGTTGAGGCAGGCAGCTAGGAGAGCGCCGTCTTGCGATAGGACGTGTAGGACGATGGTGATTGTCGAGGACGGGTAGAAGGCTGTGAAGACAGTGTCGGAAAAGGCGGAGGAGATGCTGTGTTGCATTTCTTGTGTTCTCCTACAGTTCGCCAGCATTAGCGACTGCAATTTTCGCCATTGACCATACTTCGCCTATGTCTTCACTTACTTGTCCGCCCTCGCCCTCTTCTTCCTATCCGTCCCACTGAAACCGGCTACACCAATCTCCACCTCAATCGTCGCTTCTCGTGTTCCGCCTCCTGATCTCGCCGACTGTCGCGGTCCATGCACCGTGCACATAACCTTTGTGTTGCCCATCTCGAAGTAGCTACTGCCATCCGCGGCGGCTTGGGTCGACATTTGGCCTTGAATCCGACGGAGTTCGTTCCAGCGGCGACCATCGATCCGGAGGTGCGCGAGCGCGTAGGTGGAGCTATCGAGAGGCATGGCGCAGGCGATGGTTGCTGAGGTGTGGTTGACTGCGATGTGGTGTGTGCAATCGTGGAGCTAAAGTTTCCATTGGCATGTGAAAATGACGGCGTCTGCGGCGGGCCTGCCGAAAAGCTTCTCGGCCGGGTTGGCTGGGGCTCGGGAAAGTAGTGAAGGTCATCGCGAGATACAAATGATACTTGTGTTTCGGTATAGATCAGGAGCGTAGCGAGCACATTGTAGGGGATCCGCGAATCAAAATCTGGAAGAACAACCACAAGTACGACGTCAAAGGTCCCGCACAATCAAAGTCGGAAAAGATTTCAATATTCGCTTTGCCTCCCTCCCGCTCAAACGCTAGATTTCAAATCATCGCCAGAACTCTTTTCATATGTACAATCATCATTCGTCTCGTGGTCTTCTCTTTCTCAGACGCGGTTTCCTGGTTTCCTGGCCTTCAGCGCCATTCCGTGCGACCAAAGTCGTGCCCTGCGTATGTCACGATCATTTCACGTCCAACCTAACGACCACCAAACACCGTTCGAAAGGCTCTCTTCCATCCTGGCGTACGCTGTGCTTCCTCCGCGTCTGGATCGATTGGAGCTTGGTCTCGGCCAACCATGCTCAAAGCTCGCTGTCGCGCCCACTCCTGACGACTTGTCGTAGAGAGTGCTGCCGCCGGAGGAATCCCGCTGGGTGAGGAAGCCGGCGCTGATGCCACGGGAGTGGTTTGCGAAGCTGGGATGACCGGAGCAGCGGCGTTGGTTTGCGGACTTGAAGTTGCTGGTACGGCCGCAGAGTCACGATTTGCACCGCGCATGAGACCCCTCGTACGCATGCGCGCCCGTGCGAGGGCAGACGGCGCGGATGTGTGGCCGTCCAAAATGGGCATCTCCATGCTCTCCGGATCTTGAGCCGCGCGCCTTTGCATTGTTCGTACCATTCGTTCCCGCCGGACCATGGCATTCGTGATAAGGCTGGGGCAATATCCTTTGGGTAGCGCGGTCTCCTTGCACATTGGGCAGAGACTGCTGTTGTCGCGGAGAAAGACATCAACACACTCCGGATGGAAGATGTGGTGGCAAGGTAACTCCCGTACGGTGGTGCCTTCTGACTCCGCGGATGCCACCTCGAAGTCTTCCAGGCAGATAGGACATGTCGGTTGTGAAAGAGCAGTTGGGTGATAGCCAGTCTTTTCGACGACCTTTGGAGGAGATCGAGATTTTCGCGACTTTCGACTTGTATTCTCCACGGCAACAGGCTCTTCCTTTGTAAGGCTGTCGGCATCCGAACCTGCTGTCCGTCCCATCGTTCCGTAAACATATAAAGGCATTTTCTCCAAGACTTCCTGCGGTACGGTAAGCCGCTTGATCCCGAGAGCTTCCAGATCAACCTCGCCATTCGCCACACGTCTTCGCAAGGAATTTCTTCTTCGTCGCTGAATCAAGTGCATGCTCAAAGAAGTGAGTCCAATGATGACCAAGAGAATTCCCAGGACGACCAGCAAGAAAACCCAGAGTGAAGGAAGTGTATTCCCTGATCCAGTGTTGACGGACGCGTACAGACGCACATAGTCATCCGTAGGGTACATCTCGGCCAGAACATTGCCATTTGGTGCACTTGTCAAGTTCCCGCTATAGTGTGCACTCTGTTCCACAAGTCTTGCACCATCAGCACTAGATAGGGCATAAGTAGGGAACCCATTGTCGCCCTTCCAGTTCCTACTACTGCTGATTGTCCACCTCGGATCATTTGCTTCTGGTGGCGGCCCTACAATGCCTGGTATGAAGAACAACAAAGCGTGCGTCGCTCCTGTCCGAGCAGCCTCCATATATTTCAGCGCGCAATCCGAGCTTGTCCATGGCGCGAGTCCGAGTACACGCAGATTGGGCGGTAGGTCGTCCACCCGAGTGACGTTCTCCGGTACATAACGACTGCTCTCTTCTATGCAGGCGTCGCCGGGAGGAAGGTTCGGGATGAAGAGCAGACCGGTCTGATCGCCGGGACGTGCGCCATTGGTCGAGAGCGTGCGAATGGGATCGAAAGTATTGTAGTCGTTGCCCAAGGTCGAGTTAAGGCGCACGGGGTCGGTAGTGCGTCCCTCTGAGGGAATCACCCAAGCGGTAGCGGCGAGTTCTTGCGCAGCTGTACACCTTGTGTCAACGAAGCGAAGGCGAGAGACGTCTGCGATCAGGCTTACTCATGGTGTCGGTCTCGATCTGGCAGGCTTGTCACACCGTTGCGCACTGGGTTAGTGGTCGTGGCTGGCCTGGCGCATGTTATTGTGAGATCCTGGGAAGAGGACGGTGAAACGGCGGCGGAGGGAATGGTGCTGCTGGCCGCTGCGGATTACAAAGGAGCGTAGGAGGCGAAGGGGACGGCGTGATGTAAGTACTAAGGTAGAGATACACTGGGCAGAGGCGAGACTCCAAAGGCGAACGGCTTGACGACCTCGGTGCTTGGCCCGAATGAATCAATGTGCAGCGCTTCCGTCTACAAAGTCCCGTTGACAAAGGCCGCGAAGAGATTAAGTCTGTTTCGAGCTGTTGCGTGAGTATGGTGAGACCCCCAGGTGTTCCATCTTGCGCCTAGCAGAGAGACGTCTTGTTGTGTATTGTCGTTCGCATGAATGTGGCCAACAGCCAACTTGTCCCGCATCATCGACTCTCCAGATCTTCCAGTTCTCACATGCACTCCGCCCCCGGCGGGTCGTGCTTCCGGGGAGGTCGATTTGCCTTGCGGCCGCGCGCCATTGCATAGAACTACAAGCTTTTTGGTATCGCGGGGCCTTGGCTTGGAGATCGCCAAACGCTTCCGCTGGCCTGCCGGTGACCTTCGAGACGGTACGAGGGTACTCTGATGCGCGAGCAATCGAGCGGAATCGCTCAGTAATACTAACCCGCACTCTTCTTCAAGCGCGAATGATACGGCCAGTCCACCGTTCGACGCGTACCTGCAGTGTCGCTTCCTCCGATGGCGAGCTGAAAGCCCATTCCTCTCCTCCCGAAATCAAACGTCAAATCACGAAGACCATCACGACCGAAGATGGCACCTAACGCGTCCAAGAAGGGCACGCAGTCCAAGGCAAACTCCAGCAAAGTCGACCGTCGGTCAACTTCTCGCCATTCTACTCCAGGCTCCGCCTTGACAGATACCGCGCCGCCCACCCCGCGCACCGCGACTCCCTCCTCCGTCACAGCTTCCGCGGCCACGATGGCTCGGGAGACGGCCTACCTGCAGACCTCTACCGCTGCGCTGATCTCGACCGAGCCCAGCATCGAGACGCTCATCGAGAAAAGCAATGCCTCTGTCGCCAAGACGGGCGATCCGCCAGGCGCGCGAGAACTCCATGTACTCCACGACAAAATTCGCGATACGGTCATGCGCTTCATGATCAAGCGGTCAGAGGCCTGCGACAGGAGTATGCGTCAGTTGGTACAGAAGAGGAAGGAGCGCGCTATGGCGGAGCAGGAGTGGGCAGCTTCGCGAGCGGAAGAGGAAAGAGTGAAAGTCAAACGCGAGGAGGATGAACGGCGGAAGGAGAGGAAGAATCTGGCCAAGAAGCGCAGTCATGATGAGATGGAAGTCGATGAAGAGTCAGAAGATCGGAAAGAACAGAGGGAAAGCCTGCCGAGTGTCGGTGCGCATGGCGTTGCCAGGCAGGATGGAGTTGGCGTTAATCAAGGTGGGTGCATCTTCGTTGAATTTGTGCGAGTCTCATTCACTCTTTTGGATCTTTTTGCACGTGCGAGTTGCGACTTTGGACAATGGGCTGTTTCTCCGGTATTGCGGAAATATATCATACTAACATCAGACATTGCATGATCAGGCGCCGCAGCTCCACCATCACCTCCTGTACAACCTGGAACAATTGTGCCAGACCTCATGGACACCGCCGACTCTCCCGCCGATTCCGATGCGTCGAGGAACGATCCACCGCCCGCCGCGCCACTATACGAGCGCATATTTGGCAAAGATCCAACAGCAGCACAAGATCCGATTGTTTATGATATACGAGACCTCAACGATGAAATGACTTACGACGAGAAGAAAGCGATTCTGAACGTCACACAATGGCCTCCTTCAGATCTCAACGACCTCACCGCTGGCGATCCTCCAGACATGGATTTCAGCAACGCGAAGCCAGCAAATCAAGTGAATTTTTCGACGTTCCAAACATATATTGAGCCCTACATTCGACCTTTCACAGAAGAGGATGTGGCATTCTTGAAGGAACGAGGAGATCGCGTCAACCCTTATATCATTCCAGCACGAGGGGCGAAAGGTTACAAGGAGGTCTGGGCTGCTGAAGACGGGACCACGGGCATAGAACCTCCGCAGAAACATGTCAATAACCCGAACGAGGCTCGAGGCAGCATCGAAGATTTGGACGATGACATTGCCGATCAGGACACTGTTAGTGCGGGACCTGTTGGTAACCGCCTTCTGTCGATGTTCCGTCCAGCCATCAACGAAACAAAGAAGGAGGAGCCTTCCGAGGACGCCAACGGCGACACGTCGATGGTCAACGGCGATACCGATGGCCTTGACACGCTGCCAAACGGTACCGCCACCAGCGAGGACTTCAAACCAGTGACGTGTCTGCCTGCCGACGCCGCTCGTCCTGCCAACCTCCCTTCACTCGACTACGAGACCTTTGAGAACCGCGCTCTCCAAGAACTTCGCTACCTGGGAATTCTCTCCCCAACCGAAACTCCGAACTACGATGCTCACGAAGATGACGAAGTCGCTGCACGGCTCCGCACGCTGCAGCACGAACTCCGCCGCGTTTCCCGGCTCAACAACATCCGCAAAGCACGTGTTCTAGAACTGACCGAAGAACGCATGGCAATGCAAGAATACGCCAACATTGCTGACGACCTCGACAATCAAGTCAACGCCGCGTATCTCAAACGCAACCGTTCGCTCGCGAAGCCGAATCCGAAGAAGGGCGGGTCCCAGGCGCGCCCGGGCCAGAAGGGTGTGGCTGCTGTGGCGGGCAGGGGCGTGAGCGATGGGGTGAGAGCCTTGATGCAGAAGCGGAGGGACTGGATTGAGATGGTCGGGCCGGTGGTTGGGTATGGTCGACCGCCGATTCCCGGGCCAGAGGAGACCATCTTTGGGGATGCGGATGTGAAGAGGTTAGAGAAGGTGGAGAGGGAGGCTGAGACGGCTGATGTGGAGGGAGAATGATGGCGATTGAGGTGGCATTCATACGATGTGATGGCATGGCGAAATAAAATGATGTCCTCAGTAAGCTACGCTGATCTAACATCTCGCACCGCTGAAGCAACTCACTGTACATCGATAGTGCACAAATATGACAGATGGTAACCATGCGCACTTCAGGCGCTGCTGCGCCCCGGCTCAGAACTACCTTACTTCACTTCCTGATTGTCAAGGCTGCGTTTCCAAGGTTGTCATGCTGACGGAAGCTCTCCCGCTTTCGGCGTGACCAGTTCTCCTCACACAAACACGCCGTCTATCGCTGAGAAACGCTGGCTCAATTTTCAAGATCATAACGCATCCGTATGGCGGACGATGATCGCAAGGCCCTTGCTGCCCTACAACCTCTGCAAGCGAGACGTATTGCGCAGAACCTGTCCAACGACCGCGCGAAGATTGCATCCAGATCGCAAGGCAAGCAGAATGAAACTTGCGTTACCGACGCACCCCTTGTAGAAGGATCACCCACCAACATGGCGGAGGATAATGACGACGGCGTCGTGGAGCTGGACAATCTCAGTCTGAGCGACATCGAGCAGTCGCGCTCCAGAGAAAACTTGGTTGCTACAACCAAATCAGAAGGCAGACAGATCGAGGGTATGGCCTTGGCCGCATCTCCCGTGGTCGAAGATCAGACTCCGCCCGTGGCAATGGCGCATATTCCGGACACTTCACCAGGAGCTGCTGCAGATCGACGACCTCCCGCTGAAGTGGCGGCGACCCACGGCGGCGAACGTCCAGTACATGCAAGCGAAACTTCAATACCATCACACGAGCACTCGGATGGTGGCGCTACCGACGAATCACCAACCACAGCGGCCTCGCCCGTGGCCTCCCAAGAACCAGCACTGAGTGAATGCGCAGCATGTAGCGACGAGTTAGAGTCCTCCGATCTGGCTCGCGTTCCCTGCAGTCACGAGTACTGTCACCCTTGCCTAGCCCACATGTTCGAGCTTTCGCTGAAAGACGAGTCCCTCTTCCCGCCTTGCTGCGACAGACTGGAAATTCCCTTGTCCACAGTGCGGACCTTTCTGCCGCGCGAACTGGCGAAGGACTACGAGGAGCGGTACGAAGAGCTCAGTACCAAAGTCCGCACGTATTGTCATGAGAGAACGTGTTCAGCGTGGATACCACCGGCTGAGATTCTTGAGGAGAAGGCGACTTGTCAGAAGTGCACGAGGGTTACTTGTTCGCTCTGCAAGATGGCTGAGCATGAGGGATCTTGTGCGGACGACGAGTTACTGCAGCAGGTGCTCGGTATCGCGGATAAGAATCGATGGCAGAAATGCTTTCGGTGCAAGAATGTCGTCGAGAGAGACACGGGCTGCAACCACATTACGTGAGTACGATTTCGGTAGGCTTCGAGACCAGAACTATCACTAACTCGAACCAGGTGCCGGTGCGGTGCAGAGTTCTGCTACCTATGCGGCGCGAAATGGCACACCTGTCCTGACAATTACTTCAACGAAGAGCGCCTGTATGCCCGAGCTGTGCAATACGTCGCTCGGCATCCCAACAACAATGTAAATCACGAGCCGCAGTACGACGAAGATGGCAACAACCTCGATCCCATCATCGCAGCTGTGGAGCACTTGCGGGCATCCTACGACTGTCGCCACATGAGATGGCGGCAAAAGTTGAACGTTCGTCCTTGCGAATTGTGTGGCCAAAACGCACGTGAGTTCCTGCTGGAGTGTAGAAGATGCCGCCTTCAGGTGTGCCGGCCTTGCAGAAGGCACAGATTGTGAGCCCGCTGCAGGCTCCAAGACCTCATCTGGAACGCATGGCACATGTCGAGACTCTGCAGGTGGAAGATGGCTTGAACGTACATATGGTATGGAGAATTGAAGTATTTCCTCTCCTTGAAGCTTACCACATTCCGCGGCCAGACTCGGATTCAACCAATGCCAACCGAGAGCACAGCCGTTCGAAGGCCCTTGAGCTCAATCAATCTAGAGTCACGATCATCGATGTTATTCCACACTTCACGCTTCCCTACAGATAGCAAGTCACCGCCTGGCGGAACTTGATCTCCGCCCTGCACACTCTGGTTCGTGCCCGCGCGTGATGCAAACCTCACGCCCTGCAGTGATCCAATAGTACGACAGCAAGAAGCCTGCTTGCCGTGCGTTGACAGCGGCTACCGACATGCAATACAGTATTGTGATCGCTCACCGTGCGATGTCGTTGAGAAACCCATCATTTTGTGTGTCAATGCCACAAACACCCCCACCCGCAGGTGTCACCGCGCACAACATCATTTTGACAGCTGCAAGGATCCCGTCTGACAGATGCTGTGAAACGTTGAGAACAGCGTTCAAGTCGCACGGCATACATATGCTCGCTTAGGCGCAGAGGACAAATGCCGCTGATCATGCTCCGCAACGGACCGCCGTTCCGGCTATTGATGTTTTCTCAGCGGCAGGGCCTAGGGCATGATAGGGCATGCTGATAAGGATTCGTTCCAAGTATTCATCTCAAACGAGGAATGTCCAGAAGCTTGGATACACAAATTCGTCCTCGAAGATGCGTTGGACTTGCTCCAGGATGAACTTTTCGATCTTGCCAACGTTCTTCAAGACTTGCCTTCCGCTGTCCGTCTCCCCCATTTCGCTTTCAATTTTGATGTCCTCGAGAAGTGCGCCGACTCTGCTTGGCGTTGGGTCTCCATTCGGGCTCGTCTCTTGCTTTTCGTCCGACGTTTGCATGCTTGGCTCTCCACCGACCAGTGCTTCCGCATCCTCGGGATTGAGAAACGACAGGTGCGCACGCTTCTTGATGTAAGCCAAGATTCCGATGCCGTTGAACGTGAATCCAGTAATTCTGAGCTTCAGCGGAATTCCGACAAAGCTTGGCATGGGGTAGTCCAGAAACACGTCCGCTGTCAAGGAGAGTCTGACGTCGCCAGCGTAAGTCGCATGGAAGACGACCTGCATGTCTTCTGAGCTTCTGTCTGGCTGGTCTTCATTCAGCGGTTGCGTCGGGATATCGTCATCTTCCACCGTCGCTGACTCTGCAGCATTGTCGAAGTAGCCATGACCGTGTGATGAGACAGGTGTGGCTGTTGAATTTGGTGAAACAGAGCTGAAAGATTGCGAGTGATGATGCTGAGGGTGTGGAGGTTGCGAAACAGTCGGAAAATGCGCTCCTGCAACGGCTGCCAAAGGAGTTTGAGTTCCTGACAAACCTGCTGACATCGGGAGGTGGAAATAACCAAGGTTGGATGTCGTTCCCAAGACCCCAGGCGTGGTGCCGCGAGTCAGAGTAGTTGTCGCTGAACGATCAAGGATGTCCAGCTCAGACTGACGGCGAGAACCGGCGGCACCTCGCAAGTCACGAGTCGTCGAGTGTCGAATGCCTTGCTGCTGAGGCTCTTTGGTCTCGCCACGATGTTGACTATCGTCATCGGTCGTGGCATCGTCCTCTTCCGTGTCGTAAAAGTCGGGCAGTGGATCGCATATATCCTTCAGCACGATGGCTGGCGGTATCTTCCCAAACTCGAAGCCATGAACCGTGATGGAGCGAATCAACTTCGGCAGGGGCAGAGATTGGAACCTTTCATGGACGAAGTCGCGAATGGTTTCTGCCAATGCTTCACCATCTGGACCGCCAGTCAGAGTCTCCCAGTTGATGTCGACGGACATCTTGATGTCGTGAAGTGTCGTTGGTATGAGCAGTGGTTGATGTGAAGAGGAGTGATGTCAGCCGGTTGCTCTCCTGCCTCAGGCTTTCACGCTAGCTCTAGTGGGCCTTTCATCAACACATCGCTGACGTCTCTCGTATGCGCTTCATTCTGTCTCTCAATGCTTGCGATCACAATTATCGCCGAATCTTCTGATACTGTCAAGTAGATGCAGAGCCGTGGACGTATCGCTGACTCAAAATTGAAGCAATCCGACGCATGTACAGTGCGTTTCGCGAGCGTCACACTAACGATGCGAATGTGCCGTGACAGGCGGCTCGACGTCGACCGGGATTGTGACGTGCATTTGAGCCGTACGACACTATCTCTTGCAAGACTCGGCACGAAACAGCTGGTCGCAAGATCGCGAGCTCGCTCCGCTGCTGGCAGACCAGCATACGTACGCAGTATCTGGTCTCGGGATGCGAAACCGTCACGAACAGGTTCTTTCGGTCGCTATTCACATCGGCCCCGTGTCTTGGCCGAGTATCCAGGATGTCGATCCTCACCGAGCTTAAATTGACAAGGATTGACCGCTGGTCCGCTGCAAGTCTGTAAACTCCACTCGGGCAGCTCCACCCGGGCTCCTCACCTCGATCATCGATGGTCTAGACCTGGCAAGCAAGAGTGGTCGAAGCAGGACGCAAGTGCAAGCGGAACAAAATCGCGAGTTTTGACGAAGCTCTGGTTGTTGGAGCGCCAGGGCTCGACTGGATCATCCATTATATCGCTGGTCTTTCCGTCGTGAACACAAAATTACATCGTTGCCAATGGCCTGCGAGGCAAGTGCTGCCACTCCCTTCAAGTCGTGAGACGCCAAATCTTTCCCGCCCGCTGCCTGATAAAGGGATGAAACCAGAGCGCCCGGTAATCAAATTTTACCCATAAACCGAATGAAATAATGCCCTCCAGAATCAATCCGACGCCGAACTCCATCGCTAGCCCTTGGGGCGAAAGCAAATTGTGAAACCTACGGCGACAGTCAGTATTCGCTCAGAAACGAGATGTCGTCAAACTCGCCTATCATCCTCCACCGCACTTGAAGCATTTCTGATGATGTACCACCGTCCGTGGACTGAGTACGCCACAAGGCGTTCGTCTTGATACAGCACACGGCACCTTCTCTACAATCTTGTGTTTGCATGCAGCGTATTCGTGCGTGACTTGAGTGCACATGGTGGTCGTGTTGCTGTAGAGGGATCAGAGCTAGTCACGATCAGTTGGGCCCGCATTGTTTTCCAGGCGATATGACGATGCTCACCGACTTGAAGGTTGTCAAGCGGACCAAAATTCAGAAGATCGACCAGGTAGATGCAGAGCACTAGCAAAGGAGACTGAAGCAGAGAGAGAGAGAGAGGCAAGGGCCGGCAGTTGGAGCACGAAGGAAAACTTATAAAGTCCGCGAGACGCAAACAAAGTGCCGTCAGGACAGCATTGTACGACGGGATATGCTGCTGTGCGGACAAGAGTAGCGGGCTCTCTCATGTCAGAAATCGGCAGCGAGCCGTTTGGTATGCTGGGAGATGCAAGGAGCAGGTGTCAAGATGCCACGCGAGAGACAGGCATGCCCCGATGCCGTTATTCTCCTGTGCTGCTTCCGGCACCTGGTGGCTCGCTTCATGTTGGCCAAGGCGTGGGCAGTAAAGGAAGGGCACTTGTCGGGGAAGAGTTTCCCGTGACGCTTGACAGTGTCACGACGCGAGCTAATGCCGGTTCTGATGTGCCAGCAGTCGACATCCTTGCGGTGCGGTCGAAGTGTCAAAAAGCTTAAGAAGTCGAGGGCCCCTCATCTTGACAGTGGAGTCGAATGTATGCAGTCGCTGGCCTTGGCCTGCAGTCGGTGACCTGCATTTCCGATCATTTTTCCGATTCGCCTTGTCGTGTTTGTACTGCGATTGCGACTTCAACCGGGCTGTATCGTCTGATGTTGCGACTTGACATGCATGATGAGTAAGTTGAGAACAGGCGCGGGAACTTCAAACCATGTCCATCCTGAGGATCGTGATTGCGGTGACGTGCGAGTGCACAAGTCATCCGGCATGGAACCCTGCCGTGTCCCGAGTCGACTGAGAAAAAATGTGTGATCATGCATGTCTCCAGATACGGTGTCAACTCATCTGATATGCCACTGAGGGTGCGTTTACCTACACCTCGTTAATAGGTTATTGGCGATTTCCTGTTATTTGATAACAGGCACTCGTTGTCGCTGTAAATAACAGGTTTTAAGTGAACGCTTCCGTTATTGTAGTAGAGTCTTATTACGGAACTTACCGGCTTAGCTATTACTTACCCTATGTCGTATATATCTCGCGTTTCTCGTATATCTTATTATCTTAGCTGTTCTTACGCTCTAATATAGCTATAAATCTAGTATAGTCTACTATTGTTGCCGGTATTATAGCCTCTATTGAGGAATTAGAGGCTCGTAGAGCTAGTAGTAATCGAGTTTCCGGTATATCCGTCGCTAAGTAGGTAGT
>AFIV01000037.1:0-10591 GCA_000223765.2 Zymoseptoria ardabiliae STIR04_1.1.2 | reverse complement strand
TCGGTAAGGTAAGCGGTAAGGTAGGTATAGAGCCGTTCTCGTAGCTACCCCGTAGAGCTCGGCTTATAGTTCTACTTTTAGTATATAAGTTCCGCTTTTAGAATATAAGCCGAAGTTTAGCGCTATAAGCCGAGATATTAGCGCTATAAGGTTAGTAGGGCCCTAGAATTACGGGCTAATACGAACTCCCGAGTACGGTCCGCGGGCATTCCGTTTATATAATTTAGGCTATAAAATAGTACGTACGTCGAAATAAACACGTCTTAAACCTTACTTAAGTCGCATTGCCGATAGCTTAGGAGTTAACTAATCGTAGACCTTTTCCCTAAGTCTATAGAGATAGTATAGTATCCTAATACGCTTATATGCTATATAAAGCACCGGTCCTTTTCTACTTCTTATATCGCTCTTTTGTTATATATTAATTCCGGACATATAAACCGTAAGTTCTCTAAGGTATTAGTTATACCCCTCGAATAATTATAGCTAACCTTTAAGCGGTCTATTAAGTAGTCTATTAGGCACTCTATCTAAGTAGTCTATCGACTTATTATTATAGCTAACTACCGATAATATAGTTTAACATCCCCTTCCTTACCGTTACCGCTCTAGCCTTCGGCTTACTCTTTCCGGGCTAAGTCCTAGCGGGTAGTTATAGCCGTACGGCGGACTACTTAGCCGTAGATAGCCGCTATAGTTACCCGTACCTATACGGCCTATCTCGCTCTATCTAGGGTACCTACTCCGGCACTATACGTAATTTCCTATTTAGTATCGCCTTTATAACGATAGTAAAAAGCTAACGTACGGACCGTAAAGACGTACGTCTATAACGACGACAACTAGACATGCCCTTTATCCCGGCTATCTAGTATAGAAATTACGGAAGCTAATTACCTACGACCTTGTAATCGCTCGCCGTATTAGCTAAATAAAACCTCTCGCTTCTTTAGGTAGAAGTCGACGAGTAAGCTATTTAGTACGATGTAACCTAGGCGCTAGAATTTCCGAAGGTTTCTAAGCGGGTTCTAGATAGGAAGACTATCGGAGCTTAAGGCTTAGGGTAGAGGAATTAGTAGGATCGGAGGACTCGAGGTTTAGCCGGAAGTTTTAATTTCGAAACGATAAGGAGGATACTATAGGCTACGATATATATATATTTTATAGAATTAAACTTCCTTCTGCTTCTAAATTTTATATATATTTTATCGTTAGCCTGTCTTAATTGTACTACGAGAGTCGTTAAGGAGCTCGCCTAAGCTTTCTCTTTAGTATAGGCTACGACCTTACTACCGTACCTCGTAATATATCTAGTTAGCTACGACTAAGAAGCTCGAAATTATTTACCCTTCTTACTCCGGAAGTAAGGATTAGTAATATACTCTTTAGCTAGTAATAATTATATTCGAACTCTTAAAGAAACATAGACCGTAGCGCCTTAGTCCGGTCCGAGAGGCTTAATATTACGGAGGCTTTAAGTTATTAATATCGTTCGGACTCTAGTAAGATATAGCTACTTACGTACTAAGAAGAAGTTTAGACAACGTAGTAAGCGTCGATCTATAACCTAGTAGAACATTAGCCGCTATAGTATAGCGGCTAAACATTATAACCGTAAGTACCGGTATAATTAGCGCTATTATAGAGGTAGATACCGCCGGTTTAACGCTTCGCGAGAGAGCCTACCGTAGGAGCCGCGAGGGGGGCGAGAATTTCTTCGCGGCTAATATATTCGAAGCCCTCTAGTAGCGGCGCTATAATAGGCGAGGCGGGACTTCCGAGTAGGACGCTTTTAAGCGATAGAGCGATAATAAAGAGCTTTATACTATTTAAGGACCGATGTCTACGAAATTAATATTAGAAGATAATACGGCCGAGGAGGTTAGAAGTAGTACCGAAAATAGAGAGTCGACTAGTGTTTTATATACGACTCCGTCTATAAGATCGATACGAGCTATTTCTAGCTACTAGAGGTCTTACTATACATTAGTAGATATTGTTAGGCTTACTATTACTAATCTTATAGTAAGCGAAAGCCTAGCTTGCGGATAAAAGCCCGACTCTTATATAAGTTTGTACGAGATAATCTAATGATCTATAAAGTCTCTAGGTTGTACTACCGACGGTGTCGACGATACAGATCGTACGGAGATCTACCGCTAGGTCTATGCGGTCGGCGCCAACCAAATCTCGCATAGGGTTACAATTAGGCGTCCAAGGTCGGAGATAGAGAGGCATTCATAGAATCCCATTTAGCATTCGTCGGCTTTTTTGCCAGAACGTGCAGGAATCTAAGCGTTGATGGAGATGTTATCGAAGGGCAATGGCTGAGTCGTAACTTAAACCACGTTAAACAATGGAAGCCGGTCCTCCGAGCTTGTATCAAGTGCCGATCTCGCTTTAACTAGCTAACTCCAATGCAAGCAGCGCACATTAGACCGAGTTTGCAATCCATTTAGTCCGTCGCATCGATGCGTTTCAATCCAGTGAGACTAGGAGGCCTGGCTCATCACCACCCGCGACCCGAGTGAACAGCTTGCGGTCCCTTCACAGTGGAAGTCGTTGAAGTCTGGAATGTGTGGTGCTGACCAGGAAAACCAGGATGTGTCGACGCCCTGGGTCACGAGGTGGAGTGGAGAGTGATGCAGGCCGTGAGAGGTGAGGTGGCTCTTCGCCGGTTAGTAAGCAGTGGTGTCCCCCGGCTTCCAGTCCTTCCTTTCTTCTTTCCTTTTCTCATCGACTGAAGTGACCGTCACTCAGTCTCACAAATGCATCAACACTGCTGCATGGTTCCGCAATCAAGAGAGCGCGGTCTGGACTCTGGATGAAAGAGGGTCTTGGTGGTTCGATGTGAAATTCATTTCCGCGGTGGCATGATACACAAGCGCTGGCCAGGATTTTCGGGAGTGCCTGAACGGACCGGTCTCTCACCCTGGCAATCCGCGCGAGCTCAACGTCGACTATCTGAAATTGAACAATGTCCGGGACCATTTCAGTTCGCGAGCACCAATGGCAAGTTCAGGACCGTCAGGCCCGGAAGATGGTGACGTCTTCATCCCACAGACGAGACAGGCCTGCGCGAACCCTTGTTCCGCTTCCACGGGATGTTCACATCAACCACACCACCGCTGCGGGCTCTTGTCCCAGCGATAAAGTCCATGGCCGCCATCTTGTCCATGGTATGTTTCTCTGGCCATACACATTCAGGAGCCAGGTCTTCCTCGGTCGACCACATCCGTAGTGCTAGACCCGTGGATCGTCTAGCGCGGTCAGACAAAAACAGCAGGCGCCTTCTATCGTTTCTCGGAAGAGATCTCCTCGGAACTCCCTGCCCTGAACAATGTACCCTGCGCCTGCGCGCTCCGCCCAGGTTTATTCTCCGTGGCTTTCTCCTTGGCAGTAAAATCTCGTGCCGCGTACCATACCTATGCCACATCCAGTGCTACGTATCGACAATGACGGGCTCGCAGCGGAGCACTCGGAGCGACATGGACTGGCGGTCACTGTGGCCGACCAGGAACGACGGTCTCATGCCTCAAATACAAGCCATGCAGTTCTCTCGGCTTCCGCGTTACCTGGAATGGCACATCACATATCCGTGCTGAATTGAGATGAGCTGATTCTCCAACCCCAGACGGACACGCCATACTCCCTGGTCTGAATCAACGTCGTCCTCAGCCCATGATTCATGAACGTCCGGATAATCATCTTGCCGCACTGAAGTCAGGAGACGTGTCTGGCCGACGGATCCTACAAGAGTGTCAGTCGATCTCACTAGGTATTCTGTTCCTTCTCCATTCCGGTAGCATCTCCAAAATCATCCCTCATTCATTCACCTTCCCTTTTTGAGCAATCATGAAATTCACACCTCTTGCCTGCCTGGCTCTGGCCACAATCGCAGGAGCAGCGTTGCTGGATCTGGACGACTCAGGGTTCACAGGTCTCTCGGCGATGGAGGATAGTGCGCTGGTTGCTCGCGACATTGGACCGGCCATTGTGAGATCCTTCCACAATCCTCTCTCGGGTCAACGAGGCTGACCTCGATTTTCCAGCCTTGCAAGACCGTCAAGGACTGCAAACCGAAAGACGGCCACAAGTGCCCATACGGATACCCTCCGAACACGCCGAAATACGCCTTCGTGCGCTCCATCATTAAGCACGGTCCCGCTTCGTGCGAATTGAACAAAGACGCCAAACCCAAGCCACAGAAGCAGTGTACTTGCCATGCTCCGGTATGCCGATTCCGCCATCCATGTCATGCGCCATCTGTCCTTGTGCCCGAGAATTCGTCATGCACGACCTATCCTCACGTCTCTTGCGTCTTGAGCTATTGCTGACCATCTTGCCTTTATATTTCAGAGGGATGAAAAAACCTTGACTCAAGTCTGGTGAGTGCTCCTCAGATGCAATGTTCCTCGGTTGCCACTCACGCCTCCGCAGCCGTGAAGTCGAAGATGGAATGGGCCACAAAGACACAAAAGTCATCAAGGGCTGTTACATCGATCACAGCGTCAATTGCGACATCGCCTGCAAGATCGGAAAGCCTTGCTCTCATAACAAAGGCAGCAAGGTCCCTCCCAAAAACCCTGGAAAGCTCAACTGCCGTAATTCCGTGATGCCTCCGGGCTACTACGGTGAGTACTTGCACGAATGCGACCTTTTCGCTGGATCTCAGTTCCTGTCCGATGCCTGCGATGACTTCTCTGAGCTGCGGCTGACTCGAATGCTTCGCAACAGCTCCAGCGGACCAGAACACTACCAGCTCTGCTGAAGAGGAGCGTCGCATGGCCATGCCGCTTCTCGTCTAGCTGATGTTGACTTTGGCATCACTTGTGGAGATGAAGTGTATGAGTATGCGAGAGGGAGGAGAAAGGCGAGCGATTCTTGGAAGGATTGGTCGGTAGTTGCGGACAGTGTTCTAGCGTTATCAAGAAAGTCCCTTCGTGATAGCGGCCCAAGGTCCAAACTAAGGACAAGGCCGAGCATGTGAGAACATTTGGTCGCAACGTATCAATCTTGAGCTCATTGGAGTCATATAACGTCCCGTTTCCATCTAAGATCTCGCTTGTCATCCTCCGTCCGCATCGCCGCACTCAACTCCCGGCTCAGTCAGCAGGCTCCGGTCCGTCGTACGTCACATCCACTGTGTGGGCAAGCTCCTTTACAGGCGCTGCGAAGCCAATGGAAGGACCTCACGGCGTGCGTGACATGGTGTAAGCGGTGGAGTAAGATCGTGCTCAAGGAATAAAGCTTGAGGGCGGTGTTGACAAAGATTGCCGCGTCATTCCAACGGTCAGATGAGGGCCTCTGACGACTTAGAGGATTGCCTATCGAGGAGTCTCTTGCACTTCCGGAAGTCTCCTTGACGTCTTCCACCGTCTGAACGAACACACCGCCCAAGCGATCCGCACGCCTTTACACAAGCCGTAGAATATAATATGCTTATCGTCTTGACGATTCGGAGGCGCAGGTGCCAAATTAACGCCTCAGGCAACAACAGTCGTCATCTATGTGACTAAAACTTAATTTGTAACGTCACCTTCTACGAATTCACTCTTTAAGCGCAACAGCGCTAGCGCTAGCGCTAGCGCACTACTAGACCTTTACGAATTCGACGAATAAAAGGATATAATACTAAGCGGGGCCCGTTACCGGAACAACCTAAACAGCGTAATAATATATCGGCGTATCTAGCGTTTATAGAGAGCCGCTTTTCCCCCCTTCCTAAAGTTTAAGGTTAAGCTAAGTTAAGTTAGGACTAAGGTTAATAATTTATACCGAAAACGTATATCTAATTAATGTTTATAGCCCGAAGGCGCCTAAATAGCCGAAACTACTAGGAAGTACGTCTATAGCAAAGCTATGTCCTACTACTATTATAGTATAACTACGGTACGGTAATTAAGAGGAATTAAACCCCTATTATTATAATAAGTAAGTATCTTCCCTTAATTTAGCCGCATTCCTAGTACTATACTATTAAGAGTAGATCCGCCGCGAGTTAACCGTAGGTATATAATTTAATAAGCGCCTTAACTACTTAGCTAAGATATTATAATCGCTCGCGCGAATAAGTTAGAGATAGTTATTATAGTATATTAAGGTAAGACTTAAGAGTAAATAGGGGTAGGGGATTCGGCGTAGTTCTAGGACCGATGCGGGGATATCTATTACTTATATAAACGACTCGTACGGAAGCTAAAAGTGCCGAATCCGGCGTTAAACGGCGGGCTAATTAGAGGGCTAGAAACTCCTTTAACTTTTAATAATATTAGTTATAATAGGTTATTTTACGGTAGTAGCGGTAATACTAGTAAATCTTCTACTTATAGTTAAAGGTCTGTTTATTACTATAATCTACGTACTTACTTAAAACCCTACCTTTATAGTATCTATATACTACTCCCTAATCCCTTATAACTTATCGTCGCTCGGACTATCTATACCCTTATTTATCTACTCCTTAGCCGTCTACTATTGTTGCTACTACCGTATAGCGTCTTATCGTCGCTACCTTACCGATAGTAGCGTAGCTAAGTAGAGGTCTTCCTCCGCCGCCGCTTTAGCGGCTCTAGTACCCTCTCGTAGTTATTAAGTATTTAGCGGACGCTAGGACTAACTATCGTAGAACTAATCGTCTTAGAACTAATCGTCCTAGAACTAATCGTCTTAGAGCTAACTCGAGTAGTTGCGGCGATTAAAAGTAGAACGTATACGCTCCTCGATCGATCCTAGAGGCTCTTAGTCGGTATTTAGGCCTAAAAAGTATTACGAGTAAGCCGCTTCGACATTAGGGTAGAGCGAGGCTACGAGTTCTAAGTATCGCGATTACTACCGTTCTATAGATAGATACGCTAAGGCTAGCGACGGTTAATATTAGCTTAGCGGGTAAGCGAGGTAGTAGTCTCTAGATTCGAGAACAACGAGAAGTTAAACGGTGTCTTAAATATTAGGGTACCGAGAGTCTTAATACGAGACACGGTAACGTAGCGTTAACCGGTTACGAACTCTTTCTAATTAATATTAATAATAGCTTTATCTATTATTAGGCCCTAGGACTTATAGACGGTTATCGCGTATACGAGACGGCTAGGAAACTACTAACGGTAATGCTCTTAACTACCGCGGTAGAAGTAGCGGCGGACGCGGAAGATTAGAATCGTAATTCGACCGTCTAGTAGGTCTTCGAGATAAGTGCCTATATAATCCTAGGGCGAGATAGCGATAATAAGGTAGTAAGGTAGCGTATTACGTAGATCGGCGGTTCTAGGGAACTACTTAAAAGCGTAGATAGTATATTAAGAGCTATTAACTAGACTATTATCGGTCTAGATATTGTCTAGTACTATAAGATTACTACCGACTAACATTATAATCTCGTATTCTAGCTAAGCGTATTTATCTATTAAAGCCCGCTTACTAACTTCTTAATTATCGTAGGTAGTAACGATATTAATTACCGCGCTACTAATCTCCTTTAAGCGTTCTTTATTCTAGTCGTCTACCGCTCTATTCGTATAGTAGATGTAGGGTACGGTATTAAAGAAACGGCGTTCTTCTACGGTTTATTAGGACCCGGTACGTATAGAGAGGGTCTACTACTACTCTCGCGTAATAGTATTATATACTACCTATAGGCTAATCCGATGCCCGTACCTATTAAATACGCTTCTTAATCTACCGTAGCTATACTAGGCCGATTATACTCTTCTCGTCGACGATAAGGAAGTAGATATTAGTAAGAGCTACGCGTATATCGCGGACTATATTCGCGGTAAGGTCGGTAAATTAGCCCTTAATCTATAGCTTAAATAGCTTATATAGAGTCTATCTATTAATTATATAGGCTATAATACCGGTAGGTACTAACCGTAAGACTAGGGTAGGTTGTCTAGCCTCGCGAGATACCTTTTAAAGATAAGCTAAGATTAGCTTAATAACGAAGGACTTTCTAGTACCGGTACGCCCGTTAACATTAAGAAGTAATTACTTAGGCTATCGCCCGGCGAGGATATCCGTATATTACGTTATAATTATATCGTAGATAAGACGCTACTTAGGATTAAGATAATCCCTCTCCGCTATCGACTAAGAGTTAACGTCTAGATTCGTAGGGTTTACGAGCTTCTCTTTATTCTAGTAATTACGGCCTAGATAAGTAGTAATATTAGGAAACCGTATATAGTATATACCGATAAAAGGAGTCTAGTCTATATTACGATCGATTAGACGGAAGCTAAGCGTATTAGGGTTATTCTTATTCTAACGACGAGTACGATCGAGCTTAGTCTAGTAAGCCTTAGTCTACTCTTTATCGATCTTACGCTCCTTAAACTCCGGGCCTATATTACCTAGTTTCTATAGCGGCTCGAGGTAATTACGGGGGTAAACGTAATTACGCGTATAAAAGTCGTATGCCTCTTCCTAGGTATTAAAGGGGAAGTCTTCCTTATTAAGAGCGTCTTAAAGGGTTACTAGTAGCTTTAGATACTCGCGAAATAGATAATAGAGTACGATCTTCGTACGGTAGTAGTCGACGTAGCTTAGCTCGGTATAGATGTTCTTATATCGAGGGAAGTAGTTAAGGAGTCGCGGTAGACTACGTATAAGGACCTTAGGCTAAATAGAGCTAGTATCGTAGGTCGTAAGGATATCGAAGTAGCTAACGTCCTTATTAATAACCTTACGGCCTATATACTTCTTAATAAGAGACTTACCTCGACGTCCGCTACTACCCTCCTTAGTATCCGGCTAGTCCTCGAGCGATAGTAGGCGACTCTAAGATTCGATAGGCCTATAATCGACTATAATAATAGTACGTAAGCTAGCCTAAAGAGGTAAGCCGAGTAAGAGATACGAGACTTCCTATATAGTCTAGTTACGATCGCTAATAAGCCTATTTATAGCCTTTGCTACGAGTAAGACGACTAGCTAGTTAGAAGATATATATAGGATTAATGCTTTAACTATCCCGTTATATAGCTACGACGAAGTCTCGGCCTTACTATAGTACTTAGCTATATATTCGATAACCGTATATACGGAGGTATAAGGCGATATATTATAGTTTGCGCGCTAACCGAGTAAGATTATCGGCGAGAAGTAGTTAAGTATATCTTAATTGCTCTAAGCGATAAACATCGGATAGACTAGGTTACGCTTCTTACTAGTCTTAGCTTCTTCTTAAACCTCTCGTAGGAAGTAGAATCGATAGAAGGTAGTAGGGTCGTTAGCGTTCTAACCCTTCTTACGGCGTTAATAGTAGTCGGTATACTTATAGCGCTAAACGCGGTTAATAATGTCTAAAAGGTCGCGGAGGGTATTAGTTAATTTATTAGTACCGGAACTAATTGCTCTACGAGCGGTTATTACTATAGTACGCTAAGGCTTAGGGTTATTAGCTTTAAGGTAACGGTCCTATAGTTTAGTAAAGTCTATTCGACCTTACTTAGTCTCTATGTCTAGCTTTAGTATACCCTTCGTCTAGAAGAAGCTATAGTAATAGATACTACTACGGCCTTAAAACTCGTATCGAAACTAGTAGTCCTCTATATAGAACTTAGGTACGATAACTTCGTTTAGGAACGCCTAGATACGGCGGTAAAAGTAGGCGGTAGCGATATAGGGGTTGTCGCGAAGGTTCTTACGAGCGATACGAATACGTTCTTCCGGCGTACCGTTTACCTAGTCTTTAAATCGAGGCATTAGTTATATTAGTTACAACTACTATAGATCGGCGGCACTAAAGGTAAAGAAAGCCGCTAGCGGCTCGAGAGTATAGTAGTAAGTCTTAAGGTTACGCTTTATACTATTCTAGTAGGCGCGGGTACTACGTAGTAAGCTTAAAGAGCGGACGATAGAGTTAAGAAGCGCCTTAGCTTAAGGATCGTTAGGCGCATCGAAGGTAGCTCGAATATCGTCGGTAGTAAGATCCTTAAACTAAGGGTAATACTTTACGAAGAAGGTAGACTTACCGCGCGATTAGTTACGTATTTCCGTATTAAATACTACGTATCGGAAGCGCGGATACCTCGTACCTATTTAGAGAGAGGGCGTTCTTCGACCTCCGGCTAGGTTAATTAAGGACGCTATTATAGTTATTAACCGCTAGGAAGAGGAGCTCGAGCGCGGATACGGCGTACGAGATTATCGAGGTCGCCTTAATCGGGGAGTCCGTAGGCGTTAATCTCTAGTTATACTAGTACCTCCGCCGGCGTTAGCGTTATAGGTAGTAGTAGGTATCTAGCCGATAATGTTACTATTTATAGGAAGGTTAGTAATACGGTCTTTGTCGATAGCAATGTCGCTATAGCTAGGATAGTTAGCCTTTAGGTAGATTAGCTATCGTAGTATAGCGTCCTTACGAATAGTAAACTCGCGTAAAAACTAGCGTTAACGATTTACTAGCTCTTCCTTACTAAGAGTCTTACTATCTACCTAGCGCGGTTTTAATACGAGGACGTTAAGAGCTCCTAGCTCGTATAGTAGCTTATTTGTAAGCTAAACGATATTACGGAGGAAGGCGATAGTATAGCCCCTACCTCCCTACTACTAACTACGAATCGTAAAGACCTCGACCTAGATATAAATA